>JXCR01070011.1:25371-54882 GCA_002079205.1 Phalaenopsis hybrid cultivar
TTGTCGCTCTCCAAGCTGAGAAGCGGGTTTGGGAGCTGGAGGAAGAAGGCGAAGGAAATCCAAGATGCGCCGGAGAGGAGTTGTCGCCAGAGGAAGGCCGGACCGGTTTCCGATCATGATTTGGTTCTTAGGGCTCTTTCGAGGGCGCTCAAAACCACAGAGACCGCTTACCTGGAGATGACAGATAGGGCAATGGATAGCAATCCAGAGATGGCTTTGATGGGATCTTGCTTGCTTGTGGTGTTGATGAGGGATGAGGATGTATACGTTATGAATGTTGGGGATAGCAGGGCGATTGTGGCTCAGTATAGGTTACAGGAAGATGCAGAGAAGGGTGGGTATGAAGTAGTAGAGATTGAGGGTTTATTTGGTCGGGAGGGAATGGATTTGAAGGCTTTGCAGCTTTCTACTGATCACAATACCAGCATTCCTGAAGTAAGTTTTCTATTATTGAAGTCTTTTACATACATAGCGCACAATTCTTATGTATTTACATATCTCACACCTAGCTTTCATATATACACACAAAGCACCAAGCATTTAATCACGTAAAAAATATCACTTTTTTAAAGTCAAGTACACCTTTTTATGTATAGATTTATAGTACTAAAGCACTTTGTATGATATATGAAAGTTTAGGTATGAGATATGTAATACATAATAATTGTGTGCTACACATGTAAATTTTCCTTTTTTTTCTATATTAAAGTTTTTCTCCATTGCTTTTTATAATGCAACCATTTTACTAGCTCATGGAGTACTGATCATTGATAGAATAGTCTTGGTCTATTGCATGTTTATCATTTATAGAGTTATATAATGCAATTTTAAAGAAGGCATATGCTTACTTGCAAAAGAGTGTGCTCAATAGAATTCATAAGCTCTTTTTTTGCACTTCCTTGATGTAACCAAGTGGATTTTCAACCAACTATGCTTTCTACTCTGAATGGCCTGTATATATTATTGAAAAAAAAAATGGGTTTCTTACTATGGAGAATTGGGTGGATTATATAAAATTACAGTTAAAACAATGGTGTTATATGGATTTGATTTTTGGGCAATAAAGATGTCTTACAATCAAGTTAAGTGGGGTAGCAAATATTAGATTAATTCAAAATTTTTAAATATGAGGAGTTAAAGTAGAGGGATTATGAAGCAAAATGGGCATATTAAAGATGATCTGAATGAAAATGCCAAAAAAAGAGAAAGTGACAATAAACTTAACATAACAAGAAATGCTCAATAGGAAAGAATGGAGAATACAACAACAACAAGCCTTTGTTCTACTAAGTGGGGTCAGCTACATGAATCTTTTTTCTCATTGTGTCCTACTGAGTGTTATATTTTCATTTAATTCTAATAAATTAAGATCATTTTTTTATACAACATGCCCAAGTCTTTTTAGATCCACCTCTATCTTTCTTAACATAAGCTAAATCTAAAACGTCTACTCTCTTAATATGGTTTTCAGATGGTCGAACTTTAATGTGCCCAAACCATTTAAGGCGACTCTCTCTAAACTTGTCTATCATTGGTGCTACTCCAACATTTTCNTGAGCTTACATGGTGGGCAGCCCGGCCATCTTCAACAGTAAGAAGATCTACATCAATACTTCCTTTCCTTAGTTTTAAAATAACAAAGCCATAGGAATTCGAGGTCGTTTGCCTAGTGAAACATAAACCCTCAAACATATTTTTAGGCATTTATACAACCATATTGTACAATCTAAGCCCTAACCTGTCTTAGGACTCCGAGGTAGTCATTTGTCATGACTTAAATCCTCACATCTTCAAGGTTATTTGTGCTGATTGCTTCACACAAATGTAAATCCTAATAAATAATTGCAGGATGAAATATCTCAATAATTTCTCCTAAATTAAAGCCAAATAATAGGATAGCTTGGAAGTCATCGAAGTTTTCCTTCGAATCTGTGACATCCTCTAGTGTTTCCTCCTTTGGACTTCAAAACAAAATGTTCCAAATTTGAACAAATCCCTTTTATATTTCTCCATCCAATATCTTTGAAATATCCTTACCATTTGAATTCCTTGAAGGTAATTTTTCTTGATTCTATTGAGAGTGTTCTTAAGTAACTTCAGTTACCTAAAGATGTAATTAACTATAGGGGCTTGCCCTTATAGGAAGATTTTCCCGAACCCAGCATAATATAAACCCTATTTAATTCCTTATATTAAATAGGGGAACTTGTCGGCCAATACATTGGTTTCGTAGATTAAACGGATATCATAACTTTCTCTAGTTTATTTGATCGAGTCTTACCCTCAATTCTTGTGTTCATCCTTCGGGATAGATACATGATTTGAGGTAAAACGCTCTTTCATCTAAACTATAAAAATTATGGGGTCAGTTTGACTTCATCTTTTTCAAAACTAAAATTTTTAACGTCCATCCGAAGCGGGCAACAGGATTTCAATTCTGATGACCGACAGCTTCTTACGGGCAAACCCCATACCAAAAATAGTGCCGACACACACACACATTGTACCCAATACTATTGATGCATAAAATTACAGATATGATGAAAACATGTCATCCAATCCAAGATGTCACTAATTGCTCGATAGAGTATCTTAAAATTATGATGAAATTTACCATAATATTTCTCTAATTAAGAAATTATAAATAAAACCCTTATTATTCATATGAGCGAGATAAGTGCATGGAGCTGCTAAGCATTAGTTAAATCTAAACTCAAAAAGAGAGCTCTAATCCAACAACCACTAACAATCATTAAACACCGCCAATGATTATTATAGCCTAGATAATGTCACATGATTATTATCTTTAAATTAATCCATGCTTTATTTTCTCTAACATTGAGAATTTTTCAACACATAACTTACGAAACATACATGCATTGAACAATGAAATTAGCTCGAAAAATGTTAATCAATTGAAAATTGATTCGAATTTTGGCTCAGATCGAGATCAAGCTGAATTACGAGTCAAAATTTCAAATTAAAAAAATTTTAGATGATTTTAAGCTGACTTCAACTCGACTCGAAAAAGAAACATAAGCCAATATCTCCACCTCTCTCTGGTGTCCCCATCGGACCTTTACCTCGCACAGAAGTAAAAGCTGAAACGCAACTCAGCGGCGCGAAGGCTAAGCAAACTCCGATTCTGGACTCCAATTGACTTGCAGGCCCATTTTTCTCTTTCGNAAAAAAATGGGTTTCTTACTATGGAGAATTGGGTGGATTATAAAAAATTACAATTAAAACAATGGTGTTATATGGTTTTGATTTTTGGGCAATAAAGATGTCCAACAATCAAGTTAAGTGGGGTGGCAAATATTAGATTAATTCAAAATTTTTAAATATGAGGAGTTAAAGTAGAGGGATTATGAAGCAACATGGGCATATTAAAGATGATCTGAATGAAAATGCCAAAAAAAAAAAAATTGACAAAATAAACTTAACATAACAAGAAATGCTCAATAGGAAAGAATGGAGAATACAACAACAACAAGCCTTTGTTCTACTAAGTGGGGTCAGCTACATGAATCTTTTTTCTCATTGTGTCCTACTGAGTGTTATATTTTCATTTAATTCTAATAAATTAAGATCATTTTTTTATACAACATGCCCAAGTCTTTTTAGATCCACCTCTATCTTTCTTAACATAACCTAAATCTAAAACGTCTACTCTCTTAATATGGTTTTCAGATGGTCGACGTTTAATGTGCCCAAACCATTTAAGGCGACTCTCTCTAAACTTGTCTATCATTGGTGCTACTCCAACATTTTCATGGACACATTCGTTCCACATTTTGTCTTTAAGTGTACCGCCACTCATGCACTTGAGCATTCTCATCTCAACAACACTTGACTTAATTTTATGCTTCTTTATTACATGCCAAAATTCTGCACCATCAAGCATGGCAGTTCTCACCACCATCTTATAAAATTTTCCTTTAAGTCTAAGCTATACTTTTCCATCACACAATAGGCTTNGTTATGCTTCTTTATTACATGCCAAAATTCTGCACCCATCAAGCATTGCAGTTCTCACCACCATCTTATAAAATTTTCCTTTAAGTCTAAGCTATACTTTTCCATCACACAATAGGCTTGATGCGTTCCTCCACTTCAACTATCCAATTTAAATTCTACTAATAGCATCCCCATCTATATCAACCATCACTTTGAACTAGAGCACGGGATATCTAAAATGTTCACTCCTTTTAGTGCCTTGATCAACAATTGTTACAACTTAGCCACTAGATCTATTACTACTAAAATTATAGAACATGTATTAAATTTTAGGTCTAATCAAATGAATGCCTTTAGATTTTAAAGTTGACCTCCATAAATCAAGTTTTTCATGAATTCTCTCTAGTCTTATCCACAAGAAAGATATCATCAGCAAAAAACATACACCAAGGTACATCTTTCTATAAATGTCCAGTAAGAGCATCCATAACCCTAATGTAATCACTCTGAAAGAGGAAAAAAATATTTGGTCAATCCTCTCTGTGTTCGAACATAAGTAACAACTCTAGTACACGTATCTTTAATGACTTGAATATAAGGAATATTAACACATTTCTTATCTAGAACTCTCCAGAGTATCTCTGTTGGAACTTCTCGTAAGTTTTTTCTAATTCAACAAAAATTATATGTAGATCCTTCTTACTCTCTCAGTACTTCTCCATCAAACCTATCAATAAATGTATAATTTCCATAGTAGACTTGACCGACTTGATTCCAAACTGATTTTGAGAAATTTTTGTATCACGTTGTAAACTATGTTCAATTATTCTTTTCCATAATTTTAATGTATGACACATTAACTTAAGTCCTTCATAATTTACACTCTTGTGCATCTCTTTTATTTTTAAAAATAGAAACTAACATACTCTTTCTCCACTCAGCTGATAGCTTATTAGTTTTAAAATAATATTGAATAGTTTAGTAATCCACTAAATGGAGAACGAGTTTCATAAATTTGACCAAATTATTAGGCCATGATGGTGCTTTAAAGACACGATAATACTGGCATTCACCAAGTAATTAGGATTTATAGTTCAAAAATGATATTATGAGATGGATTTAGTGTGGAGGGATTATAAAGTAAAAGTACTTTCTAAAGATAATATGAAAATTGTCAAAAAAAAAAAAAAAAAAATGCAACATATNTAATTAAGTTTTTCATGAATTCTCTCTAGTCTTATCCACACGAAAGATATCATCAGCAAAAAACATACACCAAGGTACATCTTTCTATAAATGTCCAGTAAGAGCATCCATAACCCTAATGTAATCACTCTGAAATAGGAAAAAAAATATTTGGTCAATCCTTGTGTTCGAACATAAGTAACAACTCTAGTACACGTATCTTTAATGACTTGAATATATGGAATATTAACACATTTCTTTTCTAGAACTCTCCAGAGTATCTCTGTTGGAACTTCTCGTAAGTTTTTTCTAATTCAACAAAAATTATATGTAGATCCTTCTTACTCTCTCAA
Source organism: Phalaenopsis hybrid cultivar (assembly GCA_002079205.1). Classification (NCBI taxonomy): domain Eukaryota; kingdom Viridiplantae; phylum Streptophyta; class Magnoliopsida; order Asparagales; family Orchidaceae; genus Phalaenopsis; species Phalaenopsis hybrid cultivar. The sequence goes on from JXCR01070011.1 coordinate 30,867, forward strand.
TACTTCTCCATCAAACCTATCAATAAATGTATAACTTCCATAGTAGACTTGACCGACTTGATTCCAAACTGATTTTGAGAAATTTTGTATCACGTCATAAACTATGTTCAATTATTCTTTTCCATAGTTTTAATGTATGACACATTAACTTAAGTACTTTATAATTTACACTCTTGTGCATCTCTTTTATTTTTAAAAATAGAAACTAACATACTCTTTCTCCACTCAGCTGATAGCTTATTAGTTTTAAAATAATATTGAATAGTTTAGTAAGCCACTAAATGGAGAATGAGTTTCATAAATTTGACCAAATTACTAGGCCATGATGGTGCTTTAAAGACACGATAATACTGGCATTCACCAAGTAATTAGGAATTATAGTTCAAAAATGATATTATGAGATGGATTTAGTGTGGAGGGATTATAAAGTAAAAGCACATTCTAAAGATAATATGANGCACTTCTTTGATGGAACCAAGTGGATTTTCAACCAACTATGCTTTCTACTCTGAATGGCCTGTATATATTATTAAAAAAAATTTGGGTTTCTTATCATGGAGAATTGGGTGGATTATATAAAATTACAATTAAAACAATGGTGTTATATGGATTTGATTTTTGGGCAATAAAGATGTCTAACAATCAAGTTAAGTGGGGTAGCAAATATTAGATTAATTCAAAATTTTTAAATATGAGGAGTTAAAGTAGAGGGATTATGAAGCAAAATGGGCATATTAAAGATGATCTGAATGAAAATGCCAAAAAAAAAGAAAGTGACAAAATAAACTTAACATAACAAGAAATGCTCAATAGAAAAGAATGGAGAATACAACAACAACAAGCTTTTGTTCCACTAAGTGGGGTCAGCTATGTGAATCTTTTTTCTCATTGTGTCCTACTGAGTGTTATATTTTCATTTAATTCTAATAAATTAAGATCATTTTTTATACAACATGTCAAGTCTTTTTAGGTCCTACTCTCTTAATATGGTTTTTAGATGGTCGATGTTTAAGTGCCCAAACCATCTAAGGAGACTCTTTCTAAACTTGTCCATCATTGGTGCTACTCCAACATTTTCATGGACACATTCGTTCCACATTCTCTCTAAGTGTACCACAGCTCATGCACTTGAGCATTTTCATCTCAACAACACTTGACTTAATTTTATGCTTCTTTATTACATGCCAAAATTCTGCACCATCAAGCATTGCAGTTATCACCACCATCTTATAAAATTTTTCTTTAAGTCTAAGCTATACTTTTCCATCACACAATAGGCTTGATGCATTCCTCCACTTCAACTATCCAATTTAAATTCTACTAATAGCATCCCCATCTATATCAACCATCACTTTGAACCAGAGCACGGGATATCTAAAATTTTCACTTCTTTTAGTGACTTGATCAACAATTATCACAACTAAGCCACTAGATCTATTACTACTAAAATTATATAACATGTATTAAATTTTAGATCTAATCAAATGAATGCCTGTAGATTTTTCAGTTGACCTCCATAAATCAAGTTTTTCATGAACTCTCTCTAGTCTTATCCACAATTTGCAAAAAACATACACCAAGATACATCTTTCTATAAATGTCCAATAAGAGATCCATAACCCTAATGTAATCACTCTGAAATAGGAAAAAAATATTTGGTCAATCCTCTTTGTGTTCGAACATAAGTAACAACTCTAGTACGCGTATCTTTAATGACTTGAATTAAGGAATATTAACACATTTCGTTTCTAGAACTCTCCAGAGTATCTCTGTTGGAACTTCTCGTAAGTTTTTTCTAATTCAACAAAAATTATATGTAGATCCTTCTTGCTCTCTCAGTACTTCTCCATCAAACCTATCAATAAATATATAACTTCCATAGTAGACTTGACCGACTTGATTCCAAACTGATTTTGAAAAATTTTTGTATCACGTCGTTAACTATGTTCAATTATTCTTTCCCATAATTTTAATGTATGACACATTAAGTTCTTCATAATTTACACTTGTGCATCCCATTTATTTAAAAAAAAAGAAACTAACATACTCTTTCTCCACTCAGCTGACAGCTTATTAGTTTTACAATAATATTGAATAGTTTAGTAAGCCACTAAATGGAGAATGAGTTTCATAAATTTAACCAAATTATTGGGCCATGATGGTGCTTTAAAGGCACGATAATACTGGCATTCACCAAGTAATTAGGAATTATAGTTAAAAAATGATATTATGAGATGGATTTAGTGTGGAGGGATTATAAAGTAAAAGCACATTCTAAAGATAATATGAAAATTGTCAAAAAAAAAAAAAGTGCAACATATATTTAGCAACACAAGAAATTATTAGTTGGAATGAGTGGAGAATGAAATTCATAAGTCTGGATATTTTTTTTTTTTTGCATTTGCAGGAGGTTCTAAGGATAAAAGAAGAGCATCCTGATGACAACCAATGTATTGTAAATGATAGGGTGAAGGGCCGCCTAAAAGTGACCCGTGCTTTTGGGGCTGGGTACCTCAAACAGGTATGTTCTGATTTGAGGTTGTTCTTGATATCCTCTCTCTGCTTCTTGTTTTTATGAAAAAACTTCATCATTGTTTATTTTTTAGGGGCATTTACATTCATAATGCACAATTCTCATGTACTTACAAATCTCACACCTAAACTTTCATATTTACACACATAGCACTCAGTTTTTAATATTACATAAAAATAGCTCTATTATCACTTTTTAAAAGTGAAATATACATTTTCATGCATAGGTTTCAAAACACTGAAATGCTATGTATGTAAATATGAAAGTTTGTGTGAGATATGTAAATACGTAAGAATTGTGTGCTACGTGCATAAATTTCTCTATTATTTATTGCAACTTGTTGTAATTTGTGTTTTACATAGCTTGATTTTAATGATATACCTCTTATATATTAATTGTTTTTTTTCAATATCATTTCATTAAACTGATGATTTTTATGGCGTCTCTCTTTTATTTTGTTCTATTTCAGGCCAAGTGGAATAATGAGTTACTAGAAATGTTCAGGAATGAATTCATTGGAACTGCACCATATGTCTCCTGTATTCCTTCTCTTTGTCACCATAAATTGGGACCAAATGATCAGTTTTTGGTGCTTTCATCAGATGGTCTTTATCAGTATTTGAGCAATGAGGAAGTAGTTGTGCATGTTGAAAGATTTATTGAAAGGTTTCCAGAAGGTGATCCTGCCCAAAGTTTGATTGAGGAGCTTCTGTTTCGTGCTGCGAAAAAAGCTGGTAAGTTTTATTTTCTAAACCTTTAACTGAAAATATGATTTGATGTCCTAGTATGATTAGTAAATGAAGGATGGTTAACACATCTAGAGATCAGATACATCCATAGCAAATTTTGATTTTGAAATTGGAAGCCTTGTTTATGGAGGATATTGATTATGATCATTGCGATTTGGGTTGTAGGCCAATTCAGGACTAATAGACTTTCAACTGGAGAAATGAGTACTCTCAAAGTAGTAATAAATGCTGGGTTTTGATTTTATTGATTTTTTAAAGGTTGACAATCTTTCTAATAGCTGCAAAATTAATATTTTAGAAAACAAACCTTTTGAACCAAAATTTGATTTGGTTTGGTTTTAACAAAAAAATTACGCTTGTAATCCTGATAGCTAGAAAACTACAATTGTTGTTCCCATCATCTCATGGCATTAATAGTCAGTAATTGAACTTTTGCTTAAAGAAAATCAAAGAGTTGATTGTTGCGCTGCTAATTCTCCAGCATGCATGTATTAGTGTGAATTCATGGCTCGCACGGTTGTAAAGTGAAGTAGCCAACAGTATAACATATTGTTTAGAATCTATAGATGTTGGAAAACAGGTAAGGTGAAAGTACCAAACATAGTGTTGAGCACTCAACATGACACAAACTATGAGAGGGTTGAGTTTAGGCTAGAAAAATGATGATTGGCTGGCTAATCATTTTGCCCATCATCCTACCACTTATCAATGGCAAATGGCGCATCATAGCACAAAGTTTTCTGTAGAGCAATTGTACATGGCGCAGGGTGCATTATTTAAATATGATGCAAAATATTAAAAAAATATTTAAAAAATTCAGATAAATATAAAAAATAATGAATTAAAAGATAAAATGACACATTAATAGTAATACTTAAATTCAAGTGTTCAATACCTCAATTATTTAAAATTCAAAATATTATCCTTTTTTTTTTTTCAAGTCTAACATTTTCATAAGCATCACCTAAAGAATTATCATCATTATAAGTCAAACAAATTTTATATCCTTAATAAGCTCTTAAAGCATGAGCTTTATCACCATCCTCATTGAGCAAATGAAATTCATTATCATGTGAACGACACAATGTGGGCAAATTTTTATCTCTTATATACTTATGTATGTACATGTGTGTGTTGCTAAATTTACAAACATACCACACACTTCTTATATATTTACATATTCAACACCTATAGTTTAATATTTACATAGATAACATTGTGTTATAATTACAATAATAACAACAAACCTTTGTTCCACTAATTAGGGTTGGCTACATGAATCCTTTTTCTCCATTGCACGATCCTCGAGGGCCATACACCATTGCCTATACATAGCGCAAATAGCGAACTGTTTTGATTCACCATGCCATGTCATGCAAATGAGTTTGAGGGCACACCATCATGCACCATAGCTTGCACTATTGACATGTATGATCTTCCCCATTGTAATTGGATTAATTTTTTTATTCTTTTCTGATACAGAATTTTCTTTATTTTTTTACGACTTTTAATGTTATTTTAGATTGGACTGGCTCTCAATTGAAAAAGTAGTTATTGCCTTTGAACTGATCTCATCTCCAATATCCTGCTTTTTATAACGTATGTTAGAGATGATGTCAAGCATCATTATTGTCGACGCGCAGTCTTATCTGATCTCATCTTCTATTTATTTGCACTCAACCCTATGAACTACATTCTCATCCATGAAATCAAATGGGAATCTTACCATTTATTGATTGAGACAATACCATCTCAAATCTTAAATGTTCTCACAATAAGTATTAACATCTTAATTGAACAAGATGTAAATGAAGTAGAAGGTCTAAAATCATCACAACTTCATCCAACATTAAAGTCTAATACTTCACACAACTTCCTTTCAACAGTTTTTTTTATCTGAAGGTAAATTCTATTTCTATTCATGTGTCTCATGGACAAGTGAAGTTATAGATTACTTGGCCATCCATCAATGATCTACGTAAAAAATTCTATTTTATAGCACAAAAATAAAACTATTCAATTGGGTGAACTACCAACATTTATTGAAAACTGCAACAGCTGCTAGATTAGAGGGGTAATAAGCTGAAACTTTAAAGCATCTTGGTTTTTTCAGATCTCTGCCGTCGAGTACACGTGTAGTTCATTGTCATGGAGAAGATGATTATAGCATGATACAGCAATGCTGCACCCACACAATTAGCAACAGAATTTACCTTTCATCAATAACATTGAGAGTCTAAGTGGGCAAATTTGATGTAGTGATTAGATTTGATTCGAATTTGAGCTTAATATTGAACGTTACCCAAACCTCAAATTGAAAGCCTCAAACACTACATGCACCTTTTGAGGATTTGTTGTCCTGCCGGTCTCAACATTTCTTTGTTTTTGGAGCTAGAACTGTTCGAAGTATCCTCTGATTATATCTCTAACATGGGATGCTTCTCATGTAGTTGACATCTACTTGCAGTAGAACTAGTGGTGTAAACAAGTCAAGTCGATCTCGAGTCACACTTGTTAGAGTTTGAGCTTAAATGAAGTTTAAGCTCGAGCTTAATTAGATGAGTTTGAGTCGGCTTGTTTATTATAAAAGAGAAAATAATATTATTTCAAGCTAGGGTTATGGTAAAATGACAAATAGAACAAGCAGTTAGGAGGCTAATAAAAATAAATTACTATATATAAAATATATAATGTCATTTCTTAAAATATTTTTAATAATTTAAAGCTAATGTATTGAATTTTAATATATTTTGAGTATATCTCATTTGTTTTATCCGAGTCGACTCATGAACTAGCAAGTCGAGTCGGGTCTAGCTTAAGGTTGGCTTATTAGCTCATTGAGCTAAAGCTCTTGAGCCATTTATGGAAACGAGCCTGAGTTGGCTCACGAGTCAACTTGGCTCAATTACCTCTCTACTTGCTACTAGTGACTGGGAAAGGGTGGATGTTTTTTGCTTTATCTCATAATTGTGAATGATTTTGAAATTTGGAGCATGTTTCCTATGTTGTCTTATAAGTTTGTCAGAGTGGCTGTTTACTATTATTATTTTTATTTTTTTTTGTTGATCTTAGGACTTCTTAGAAAAGACTTCTTTGTAAATACAAGGATAAAATCATTTTAGATATGCCCTCTCAGGACTTCTGACTTTTTAGCAGTTTCTTCGTAATCGAGTAAGGTGTCAAAATAGTCTCCCTGACTATTTACATGATCATTTTAGTCCCACAGTCTATAAAAGTGCAAAATTAATCCTCAGTCTCTTTCAATATGGGTTGAAATAGTTTATAGGTAGGACTATTTTTGCCCCTATTAAAAGAGTCTGGGATTAAAATACAAAAAAATTGGAGAATCATTTACATTTTTTCTTTTTCACAATTCTATCTCTTAGGTTGCAGTAGTTACGTAATTGCTCCAGTTAATATATTCCCAAAGTGATCTGATAAGCCTTACAGGCAAATTTTAATAAATCTTCGTAGCAGGTTGTTATAATATAAAACTGGAGCAATTAACTCANTTATACATAGCGCAAATAGCGAACTATTTTGATTCACCATGCCATGTCATGCAAATGAGTTTGAGGGCACACCATCATTCACCATGGCTTGCACTATTGACATGTATGATCTTCCCCATTATAATTGGATTAATTTTTTTATTCTTTTCTGATACTGAATTTTCGTTATTTTTTTACGACTTTTAATGTTATTTTAGATTGGACTGGCTCTCAAAAGTAATTATTGCCTTTGAAGTGATCTCATCTCCAATCTCCTGCTTTTTATAACGTCTGTTAGAGATGATGTCAAGCATCATTATTGTCGACGCGCAATCTTATCTGATCTCATCTCCTATTTATTTACACTCAACTCCATGAACTACATTCTCATCCATGAAATCAAATGTGAATCTTACCATTTGTTGATTGAGACAATACCATCTCGAATCTTAAATGTTTTCACAATAGGTATTAACATCTTAATTAACCAAATCAAGAAGTAAATGAAGTAGAAGGGCTAAAATCATCACAACTTCCTCCAATATTAAAGTCTAATACTTCACACAACTTCCTTTCAACAGTCTTTTCTATCTGAAGGTAAATTCTGTTTCTATTCATGTGTCTCATGGACAAGTGAAGTTATAGATTACTTGGCCATCCATCAATGATCTACGTAAAAAATTCTATTTTATAGCACAAAAATAAAACTATTCAATTGGGTGAACTACCAACATTTATTGAAAACTGCAACAGCTGCTAGATTAGAGGGGTAGTAAGCTGAAACTTTAAAGCATCTTGGTTTGTTCAGATCTCGGCCGTCGACTACACGTGTAGTTCATTGTCATGGAGAAGATGATTATAGCATGATACGGCAATGCTGCACCCACACATCTAATTGATGATAGCAACAGAATTTACCTTTCATCAATAACATTGAGAGTCTAAGTGGGCAGGTTTGATGTAGTGATTAGATTTGATTCGAATTTGAGCTTAATATTGAACGTTAACCAAACCTCAAATTGAAAGCCTCAAACGCTACATGCACCTTTTGAAGATTTGTCGTCCTAACAGTCTCAACATTCCTTTGTTTTTGGAGCTAGAATTGTCAGAAGTATCCTCTGATTATATCTCTAACATGGGATGCTTCTCATGTAGTTGACATCTACTTGCAGTAGAACTANTCATCCACCCATCAAAAGCAGTGTAGGCTGCACCAACCGATAGAGACCTCAAATTCAAATCCCATTTCTCAGACCCTTTTGTATGCAATCCAGGATACAATCCATACATTGTTCCCAAACGCAGAAGCTCATGAGCTCTCTGAGACGGATACCNTATAAGGACTTACAACATTATGTAATATAATCCTTAAGTTGACATTAGTATTCAGGAAATGTATGCTAGATTTTTCAATTAAACACGTATCTGACATATCAAAAACATGTCAAGTCTCCCCTTTTACCTATCAAATAGGGATTATTACATACAGACCAACTGAAATAATGATATTTCACCTAGGTAATTCTTTTGATCTATCGAACCGATGTATTTACACGCCCCGCAATCAATCTTTTGAGAATTTGATAAAAATGAAACATATAGGTTGGGGTTTTACCATGAATTTTGATATTTGAGTGAGAACTTGAAAAATGGATGAAAGAGGGCGGTCGATTTGTAAATAGTAAATTTTGGGTGGTCTGTATGTAAGTTCTCCAAAGAATAAATGCACTTTTGAATCAAAGAATTATCAAGTCCACCATTTTCATAGCCAAAATTAGCCTTCTTTGTAGCTGTAATCAAGTTTATAAACTATTTGCTTTAAATTTTTAATGAAATAAATTCCTTCAAAGGATATGATGTGAAGTCATTATTAATGAATCATTCAAACCCTAACCTTCCTTATTGCTCCAGTTTATACTGCATAACTTCAGAAACCTGACCAAAGCTGTTACTTGCAGGAATGGACTTCCATGAACTGTTGGACATACCTCAGGGCGACCGGAGAAAGTACCATGATGATGTAACTGTCATGGTTATATCTCTAGAGGGAAGAATATGGAAGTCCTCAGGAAAATACGTGTGATCTGCTTATAACTGAAGGGCCAATTATGCACAACCATATGCCTCCAGGACTCGGCTAAATCCATTCGAAAAACAAGCGGGGAACTAAGGTTTGGCTAATCTGTTTCTGATCTCTTTCAATGCGGCAAAACCTTTTCATTATGCTTATTCATGGAGAAATTTCGGAGAATCATAATACATCTACCAAGCTCTCAGCTTCCGTTTCTCATGAACAATAAATGAAGATGGGTTTGGAAAGATGGGAGAATATATTGTTTCATATTGGTGGGAGCGTATTGGTTTATTCTTTCTGTTTTAGGAGATGCACAGAATTGGGGGAATGAGCTTTTTTTTACAATTTTCCTATATGGTATTCTTTTGATGTATTTTGGGTGGGAAAACAATGGCAGATCTTCTATTTTGTATGTAATGAAACTTATGAAGCATTCTGTTTTAGTGGATGGTGAAAAAAAGAACGTGATTTATCTTTATTGGAAAGTATCAATCCCCATTAAGAAATTGATTTATTTGGCTCCAATGATTGATTATTGAAGATCGTTCAAACATTTGTTCTGAAGAACATATCTCCCTTTGGGGTTTACTAGAACCGAGTGGCAATGAGGAGCAATAAAGGAGGAAACCCTAGTCGAGCGGCTCCAATGCGAAGGAGGAAGAATTGAAGGAATTAGGGCTACCAATGTCCAATGTCTCATAAGGGAAGAGATGAAGCCGCATAGGAGAAAGAGAAGGGGAGGCGAGCAACTTCGTGCATGAAGGAGGAGAATCAACCAAGCCGAGATAGAGTGGAGCAACTTTGCGAGCTTCCAAGCTGAGCCCAATAATTAAGGTAAAAAGTAGAGTTTGTTATGTTAAAATTTTATTTTAATTAATGTATAATTTTGTATTAATGTTACTATTATGTTAATTGAGGTCAGAAATACTAGCAAGAAAGCTTTGTGTGCATGTTAGGGAGGAGATCGATGTAGAGCCTAAAAAGATGAGTGTAAGGTTTATGTTAATTAATGATATAATTTGTTAAATTAATGTTATTAAATTTTATTTAATTAGGAAGTGTGGAAAAAGGCTATTTAATATAAGATTGGTAAAGATTGATGACATGGTGAAGTGGATGTAAGAGTTATTTATCATATAAGTTGTTTTAATTAAATGTAGTAAGAATAAATTGAATTTTTTTTTGAGGTAGAATCTATGATTAGAATTGAAAGAGAGATAAAAATCTTTACACTTGCATTTTTAATTGATATAGATGAGCAAGATGAAGTTAAGTGGATGAATGAATTTTTATAGAGGTTGCTTAAAAGTTAAAGTGAGTAATCACTTTCTTATATATTTTAAATTGATATTTTATTAAATAAAAACTTGCATTCTTGCTTCAGAAACTTGCTTTTATATTTATATGCATGTTGCAAGTTAAAAGAATCTTTGAAAAAAAAAAACAGAAATAAAATGATAAAAGGGAAAAATTATTATTCAATGGCTTTAAAAGGAAGTAATTAAAAAAAATGAAATGTGAAGACTTAATTCATTCAGGATTAATCTTAATGATACTGACAGAGGATGTAAACTACTAGCGCACGAAAACAAAAATGAAAATGGTAAAAAGTATACTTTAGGTGAACAATTTTGAATACAATTTTGAGGATACATTCGGGTATAATGATAATACTGATATGATTTCTTTAAGAGGTTGAAAAGTGAAAATGCATAAATTAAAATGAGAAGTGTTAAATTAGAAATGAAAGCTTATAGTTTGATTTATTAATAAATTATATACCCTTATGAGACATTCATGTATAGCATTTGTATATTAATTTAATGCAAAAGAAGATTGTAATTGTTCAAACAACAATATGCATAGAAAACTTACTGTTGAATTTAATTGTTCTTAGAGAAAAGCTGCAAATTGATGTCTAATATAAAAGATTTAGTTCACTGGATGGCTACTGTTGATATATATTATGTTGTGTATTATAGTTTTTGTATTATATTGTTTACTCTGAGTAGTAATATTATTGTGTATTATTTTGAGATGTTTTATTTGAAAACTATGATGTTAAGTTTGAATGATTTGATTTCTGTGAAATGCATTTTGTGATTTCTTAGTGGCTCTTTTGTAAATTGAAAGAAATGAAAATTGGTGAAAAATAAATAAAATGTTAATAACGTCTGATCACAATTCTTGACTTGATTAATTCTAAGTTATCAAACTGGGTTTTGACACTTTTTCGCTCATCAAATTGAGCAGTCAAACTAAGGATTCTCCCCTCACTTTTGTTTGTGCAACAAAACTTCTCGCTTCAAGCTTAACAATCTTATCATGATCAAAACATGACAGTCTCATAATCAATTTTATCGGAAGTCACATATATATCCAAGCCTATGTCTTCAATCTCTATCATATCTTACAACAAAAATTCAGAATTCAGCCCATTAACCAGGGACCAAATTGAGGCGTTGCAGAAAATGCTTAATAATAGTTCTAGGACTGTTGAGCAACCTATCGGTCTGTTAGCACACCAAGTGTCTTATCCCATGATTTTAGTGTCCAAAGCAAATAATCAAAACTTGGATAAATGATTTTGTAGCCTCATATCATATGACTAGAGAAATCAACCAGTCATTCTTCAGTCTAAATAGTTGATGGTTCATTCTCATTAATAGCATGAACTAGATCAGTCGAATTGACAAAGAATCTGTACTTCTACTTTATGTTTTTTGTTCCAAAATTAAATCACAACCTACTCTCAATCAGCAGACGTACTTGTGACCTAAAACATTTGACTAAATTATACTGCAATTGTTTTTATTTTCAGGTTGTGACTTCGAGGAAGGTCGTTTACAGTGCTGCAATGCATGAAGATCCATACTTGCTCAAAGAAAATAGTAACTTGACTAGTAACATCGCAACACTGTTTCAGGTTGCGAGTTTGAGGAAGGTGAATGCAATGTTACAGTCAAGTTATATTTCTAAGTCTAATTCAAATTTCAAGTTTGTTGAAAGTCAAGTCATGTCGAGTCCTTATCATCTTGGTCATCCAAATTTTGTGAACATGAAAAAGTTGTTTACACATCTATTTATCACTACAAAATTCAATCTTTATCAATGTGAAATTTGTCAACTTGCAAAACATACCAGACAGACATTCCCAATTGCAATACAAACCTTTACATCTTTTTTCCATAATCACAATGATATCTAGGGACCCTTATAAATAAGCAATATAAAAGGGGTATGGTTTGTATCATTTATAAAGGATTACACAAGAACAACATGAACATTCTTTATGAAAGAAAAATCTAAAACATACATCATATTTCAATCCCACCTTTCCATGATTCTCACTCAATTCCAAAATAAAATTCAAATTTATAAAACTGATAATACTAAGAAATAATTTAATGCCATCCTTAGTCCTTATCCTTCCAAACATGTTATAATCTATATAAGTTCTTGTGTGAATACTCCTTAATAAAATGTGATCACGAAAAAAAAAAACACTTTCTTGAGGTGGCCCGTGCCATTATGTTGTTTAATCATGTACCTAAATATTTTTTGGGGGAAACCATTCTCAAAGCCTCATGCCTCATCAATAGAATGCCTAATCAAGTTCTAAATTTTCAAATTTCCAATGATGTTCTCATGAAAATCTACCCATATGAACACTCTTTTTCTCCCAACTTATCATTGAAGGTTTTTTGTTATTCTATCTTTATTCACATACATCAACAACACCTTACCAAACTTGAGCTCAAGCCTCTCAAATGTATTTTCGTCAATTACTCATTCAAAAAGGGTATCTTACTCTCTTGCAGTAAATCAAGATTGGCTTTTATACCAACTTGATATCAAAAACACCTTCTTAAATGACAAACTTGATGAAGTCTACATGATTATACCTCTGGGATTAAAAAAATAGGTCAAACAATAGGTTGGTCAACAGGTTGAAGAAGTCCTTATATGATTTGAAGCAATCTCCTCGTACTTAGTTTGATACGTTTGCTAAAACAATGATTACAAATAGATACCATCAATGTCAAGCTAATCATACACTTTTTGTTAAATCCAATTCTAAAGACAAATTACCATTCTCATAGTATATATAAATGATATTATCTCGATAGGTGATGATTCAGATGATTCAGAGGATTATCAGACTAAAAATGATATTCCAACAAAATTTTAGATCAATGACCTCAAAAATCTTCAATATTTTTTGGGAATGGAGGTGGCTCAATTTAAGGAGGGGAGAGAATTGAGATATCCCAAAGCAAGTACATCTTAGACCTGTTAAGTAAATTGACATGCTTGGGTGTAACTTTGCTGACAAACCTATGGATTCCAACAAAATATCAAACATAAGTGAAGAAAGCAGTTTGGTTGACAAAGAAAGATATAAAAGATTTATGAGCTAACTACTTTATCTATCACACACAAAACCTGATATTGCTTGCATACTTAGTAACTGTAGAAACTCCACACATGAATAAATCAAATGAGGATCATTTAGAAGCAATGAAAAAACTTTTGAGATACTTGAAGATGACTCCTGGATACGATTTGTTCTTCAAAAGATATTAAAACTAAGCGATTGAGATGGACACAGATGCTAGCTGTATAGCAGATGTAACTAGTATGAAATCAACTAGTAGATATTATTCAAACATCTGGGGCAATCTCATCACATGGAAAAACAAAAAAGCATGTTGTTGTCCCTCAGAGTAGTGCAAAATTTGAATATTGTGCTCTTGCACCAAGAATATGAGGAATGTAGATTCAAGACTATTAAGGGAACTTAATTGAGATGAAAGACACAATTAAGATGTTCAATGATAGTCAAACAAATATTATTATATCCAAAAATCCCATGCATCATGACAAAACAAAGAACATCGAGATTGACCAACACTTCATCTCAAAAAAGTTAACAATAAAACTATTAAGCCCAACTATGTTCCTACATGACATCCTTATATTTTTTTATCAAAACACTAAGGGTCAATCACGATGAATTGAAGTCCAAGCTTAGTTTGTAACCCAGCTTGAGGGGGAGTATTGGAAGGTGTCAATCTGCATTAAGAAGGAATTTATTTTCTTTTCTCATAATATATTTCACTAAATGTATTTCCTTTATTAAATATTTTATTTTTTATTTTTTTATTTTGAAGGGATTCCTATTTTGTTTCTTTTTAGTACTACATCAATATGTGTGGACAAAGTGTAATCTATGGACAGGAAAAAGAAATAAATGCCCCTTATTTTTATTCCTAGGATGGCTGGATTAAGCCATCATAAAGCAAGAGAATCTGAAAACTTTGCGATATGATTATTATGAGAAAGTTNATGACATCGTGATATTTTTTTTATCAAAACACTAAGGGTCAATCATGATGAATTGAAGTCCAAGCTTAGTTTGTAACCCAACTTGAGGGGGACTATTGGAAGGTGTCAATCTACATTAAGAAGGAATTTATTTTCTTTTCTCAGAATATATTTCACTAAATGTATTTCCTTTATTAAATATTTTATTTTTTATTTTTTTATTTTGAAGGAATTCCTATTTTGTTTCTTTTTAGTACTACATAGATATGTGTGTGACAAAGTGTAATCTATAAAAAGGAAAAAGAAATAAAATTACTTCAAGGTTTCTACACTCTTAATGCCCCTTACTTTTATTCCTTGGATGGCTGGATTAAGCCATCATAAAGCAAGAGAATCTGAAAACTTTGCGATATGATTATTATGAGAAAGTTAACCTTCCCTTTAAATTCATAATTATGGTAAGACAACATGAAAGAAAAACATTTTCATGATCTAATTAACATTAAAAGAATCGAAAGACTGCTCAAACCTCAATCTACATGGCAACAGCCACATCTGAATAAATTCTAGACCTCAGCCATAAGAGCAAATCTTTTTTTCTAGCAACAAAACAACCACTCTCTCCATTCTCCCAGAATGGAGTAGCCAACTCCTTCAAATATGAGCTGAAAGAAGAGCCCAACCCCTGTGAAAATCTGTGAGCTCCAGAACCAGTTTGAACAGAGAAAATCTGAGGCAAAGCTTCTTCATCCTCAATCAAATTCAATAAAGTCTCCATCCACCCATCAAAAGCAGTGTAAGCTGCACCAACCGATAGAGACCTCAGATTCAAATCNGAACAGGATATCATTTTGTTTCGGATAATTTTGGGCAGATTTACATACAGACCACTCAAACTTCTTGTAATTACATTTCTACCAATTATTACAAAAGCAAAATAATAGTATTTTGATGTGATAAGAAAGATTTAGATTAAATAAAACCTATTTTTTTCTTTGAAATTGTAGAAATAGACCGGCTTTATACGAGTAAATATTGTCATTCAGTGTATATCACATCATATCATGTGTCCGACGTCCGACTATATTACACCATACATTCAGACATAATATTTTTTTCCTTCTAAAAAATTTAGAAAAACTTTCAAATTGAAATTTGTATATAATATGAGTAAATTTTGAAAAACCAAAAAATGAAAAAGAAAACAACACAAAAAAAAATTATACTTGGATTAAGATTATAATTACATTTGTTATTTTTAAAGTTTAAAAAACTTTAATTATTGGTTACTATTTGTTTCGCTAAATAATATTTATTAACTTAGAAAAAATTAGCATGAATTATAATGTAATTTTTATTATCTAAAGCATCGTATTCAACTTAAAACCTTTAGACTTGATTCTATGATCGGGAGAACTCAAGTGTTGAAAAATATTTAGTTCCAAGTGTTTAAAGGAGATGAATCTGATAATGTTTAAGTATTCAACTTAAAGCATGCCCAATTCTTTTTAGATCTAATTTTAAAGACTCGGAGAAAATATTACGTATTTTATAAATATATGCAGTAGATGAGAAAGTCAGGCCACATGTAAATTAAATTATGATGATGTGACTACCAATCTACTGTTGTCCTCATATACTTATAAAGTATATAATATTTTCTAAAAAATGTGATAAGTTGTATAAAAAGTAATCTTAATTAATCAGAATTAAATGAAAATATGACACTCAATATAAGACAATGGAGAAAAATGATTCACATAGCCGGCTCCACTTAGTGGGATAAAGAGTTGTTATTGTTATTAAAATTTCACTGATACGTGTTAGAATTTAAAGATTCAAGGAAAAAGTATGATAAATAATCAATTCTAGATTTAATGTTGGATCGAAACATATAATTGGATGAGTATGATACATAAGTTATAGTTATGAATTCTCAACAATGTGCTCAAAATTACAAAATAAATAAATAAATAAATAAATAATCAATAAATAATCAAAAGTCTAATGGTAAGATAATAATGGGATATCTTGTATGGTTGTAGGTCTTTATAAAATAATATCAGGTGTATAATGAAAGTTATATTGATTGTTAAATAATTATAGTATTATTAAATGAATACAGCTTGCTTCATCTCATAAGAACATTATTGCAGCAAGTTGATCATTATTGAATTTGACTTCAAATACTTTGACAAAAAAACATGTAGTATATTGTACCTCAGAGATTGTTGAGACGGAGAATTCATACAATGGAGCACTATTAATTAATCAAATTCAATGTCCAAGGCCGATATGAGGGTAAGTTCGAAACATGCGACCGTTCGTTCCAGCTCTCATACACCGCGTCACTCGTCTAGCTTTGCCCCAGCTCTCATCCATCTCATGGCTCGTCTAGCGCTGATTGGATTCTTGATGCGGTTATGCATCAGGACTCCCGCAGTAATATTTTTTCCTAAATTCTCCATTGGATGCAACAGTAAATTTAAAAATGAATACTAGAGCTTTCAAATGCATCCTACTAAGCATTCTCCTCAATATTGGTTGGTCCATGCACAAGGTTTGAAAACTTAGGATAATTTGATGTGCGTGTGTTGTATATGTAAATTTTAGAGGCTCCTGGAGAGCCGATTTTAGTACTTCGGATTGCTAATCAACTGTTTTAAGGCAAAACTTTGCATGGTTTTGTGTTCTTCCGCTTTGTTATCTCTTTCTAGCATACATATTCTTACAACATTATGGAATTAGCAAATCTTGTTTCTATTATCAATCTGTCGTGGCAAATTGTGTTTTATATTTGGAGGAATTACATAAATACCACTCAATTTCTATGGATTTACCAATTTAATACTTGAACTTTTAATTTTTTACATGCATGCCAACTTGTGCATGAACATGTGTCGGTCACTTTTTTAAAAGTTAAAATAATGATATTTTTGATGTGTTACGAGAAATTTTGGGTGGTATAAATGTTAAAACTAAATTTTGGGGTGGTGTCTGGCTGGATGAGATTTAAGTTATTAGAATTTAGTAAATTCAGCATATTCGGAGTCACTAAATCATGAATGGGTCAAATCACGAAAAATGTATGGCAATAGATTTACTAAATCTTGAAATTTACACAACGAACTAATTAAATCCCCCGGTTTGTGGGATTTAGTAAATCCGGAATTTATGGTCGAAATCCGTAAAATTTGGATTTATCAAATCCACGGCTTTATTTTGTCCAAAATGACTCTCTGGCAACGGGATTTACATCTTAAATCCAGGGCTAAATCCATTGCAAGAGAACCCCTAGATGTTAGTTATTTATATACATAAGAATTAGGTGGTATAATGTCAGATTTGAGTTCAAATGACAATTTTTTTGGTACAGAACTAAAAAACAAAAAGAAAAAACAAAAAAAAAAAACAAAGAAAAAAGACTAACTCATCTTGAATTATAATCTTCTAAACATGTTCTTCCCTTCCCACACACTCCATATTCCGCCCGACCTGTCTTGTATTTACTTCTCCAAAAATAATGCATGTGGATTTTAAATGTAGAATCATATCTGGACATTGCAAAAAAATACAATGAGTAATGACACTTTGGCCTAGTTTGGGGCAGCTTATAACAGCGAAGGGAGTTTTTCAAAACTCCAATGTCCCGTTTATTTCGTGTGTTCGGGAATCTTAATGGAAAACAACATTTGACTTTGTCTAATAAACACGGTCACAGGATGGACCCCGCGGTTCTCTTCTTCAATGGGCGTCTAGGGTTTTTTTTTTTCTTCCCGTGCCCTTTTGTCCGTCTCCTCCCTCGCCCAGCCACTGTTGCCCCAGACCGTTTCTCCCTTGCCTCTCCCTCTGTTACTCGAGGGATGGATCCCGGAGAACCTTTCTCTATCCTCACTTTTCCAAAATCTCTGAGTCGGCTTCCCTCTGGTGTCGTTCTCTATTCTTATGTCCTTCTCCTCCCACGCTTGTCCCGTACCCCAATGGATTGCTTGTTGTTAAACTAGCTCACTTACCGTTCGAACATATCTAATGCAATGTTTTTCTACATGCATTTTGCAAAATTTTTTGGTTACAATGGTGTGATATGTTAGTATTCATTCTATTTTATAACAAGATAAAAGTAAATTTAACCAAGAGTACTTAACCACTTGGTGCAATATGTTAATATTCACCAATTGTGAGAGAGGTTTGTGTAAATATGGAGACAAAAACATCAATATCTAACTTATTTTAAGTATCTAGCAAAAAAATATATTTGGGGGGAGGGGAAAATTAGTGAACCGTCTAAGGCTCCGTTTGGGGCAGCTTATCCGTTGCGGCAGCGTTTTAAAAACATCGTCTCACCATTTGAAAATTATTTTTAAGTAGTTTATCCGAAAACGCAGTTGATTTTTTACACTAAACGCGGAAGGCGGGTCGAACCCTGCGGTCCGTGTTACCAGATAAGCAACTTATCTGGATAAGCACAAACTGCCCCAAACGCATCCTAAATCTCATAAGAAAAATAATAAATTATACAATTTATACAAGCAAATCACAAATTTCATGGGTCAATTGTCCACTCCAGACATAAAATGGTTCCGCAACTGGGCAGATACATGCATTGCTTAAGGTAATTGTCCAAATTATGACCGGGAGATGTAGAAATAAGTAAAGCTAGGTCTGTGATTGTAAAGCCATGAGCAAATCCCTCCATACAATTAATTCATTCCACACACACAAGCAAGATGGTGATTGAAGTTCATTTATACATTATGTTTCTGTACATTATATATTCTAAAATAAAATTACTAGCAAGAGACCCACAATGAAAGGTGCACATTCCCACACACCGAAGACTGAAAGGAACAGGTCAATAACAAATCAAAATGCTTTCATTTAAGTTTATCATCATAATTAAATTTTGAAGGAATAAATTTCACACATGACGAAATTTTTAAAATAGACATCTTTTTTTCCTTAAGAAAACATGATTTTAAAAATATAAATTTATAAAATCAACATTATCAGCACTCGAAATTTGGGGTGTAAACAAGCCGAGCACGAGCGAGCCAGCTTGTTAAAAAATATTATTGTTTGTGTTCGGCTCGTTTATATTTTGAACACAAAAAGTGTGTTCGTGGTCTGCTCGTTTGCTTAGTGAGCCGAACACGAGTTGTTCGCGAACAAAGAATTGTTTTGGCAACCCTAATAACACAGTCGTAGGATGTTAAACGTAGAGGTAAGATTTAATTATTATTTTAATATAATTTATTGTTTTTTTATTCTATTTTTTTAATTTAATAATTTTAATTGATTATAAATCTTTGTAGCCTTGTAGTACTACTCAATTATATATATATATATATATATATATATATATATATATATATATATATATATATATATATATATATATATATATATATATATATATATATNCCATAGAAGAAAATATTTCATCATAATCTATCCCCTTCTGCTGCGAAAATCCTTTTGCAACCAGTCGAGCCTTGAACTTTTTCCCTTCTTTTTCTGATACTGCTGGTTTCCTTTTGTAGACCCATTTTGCACCCAATAGCCTTCTTTCCCTCTCGAAGTTGAACTAGCTCCCAAGTGTGATTTTTCTGCAAAGACTTCATCTCCTCAACCATTGCAGGAAGCTGAACTAGCTCCCAAGTGCGATTTTTATGCAAAAACTCCATCTCCTCAACCATTGCTCCCATCCATTTTTCTTTCTCCAGGCTAGTGATAGCTCCTTGAAAAGTGGTTGGATCATCGCTGCTGATGAGAAGTGCATATGAGACTAAGTCTTCATAACCCAATCTGCTAGGAGGCCTTACATTGGTGCGTCTATGTCTATCTCGGCTAGATTGTAATTCTGCAGATCATTTGGAATAGAATCACCAGGAGTTGGATTTGAACTTTCACCTCTCTCAGAAGCTACTGGTTGTTGTTCTAAATCCATCTGCATTGCATCTGAACTGGAACTCTTCTCTGGCACCTTATCTTGATTCTGCTGTAACATAAACTGCTCATCAAAAACTGCATCTCTGTTGATCACCATCTTCTTTGCAATCGGATCCCAAAACTTATATCCTTTCACACCTTTCTTTTAGCCAAGAATGATGCACTTCTTGGATTTTGCATCAAGTTTGGATCTTTCATCTCCAGGTACATGCACATAAGCAGGACATCCAAAAATCCGTAAATGATCAAATTTAACTGGATTACCTGTCCATGCCTCTTCTGCGACCTTGCCACCCAATGATGCTCGAGGTGATCTATTGATGAGATAGCATGCCATATTCACAGCCTCTGCCCAGAAACTCTTAGGAAGCCCTGCATTCAGTCTCAAGCACCTTGCCCTTTCAGTTAAGGACCTGTTCATCCTTTCTGCCACACCATTCTGCTGTGGTGTCTTCCGCACTGAAAAATGCCTCTGAATCCCATGCTCCTCACAGAACTTCTGAAACTGTGAATCTGTGTACTCTGTGCCATTATCAGACCTCAAATACTTGATCTTTCTGCCAGTTTGGTTCTCCACCTCAGCTTTCCACAACTTGAATTTAGAGAATACTTCAGATTTCTTCTTCAAGAAATACTCCCAAACTTTCCTGGAGAAATCATCAATAAAGGTAACGAAATACTGAGATCCTCCCAATGACAACTCCCTAGTAGGGCCCCATACATCAGAATGCACATAATCAAGAATTCCTTCAGTTTTGTGCTTTCCAGTCATAAAACTGACTCTAGTCTGTTTTCCAAGAATACAGAACTTACAAAGATCGAGCTTGCAGCTTTTAACCCCATGCAGCAGATTTCTTCTATGCAATTCTGCCATCCCACGCTCACTGAGATGACCTAGACGCATATGCCATAGCTTTGTACTGTCATTATCTGACTCCACAGAATGAACTCCACCTACAACTGTACTCCCTAACAGTCTGTAGATATTACCTGCAGTCAACTTTCCTTTCATCACCGTCAGTGCACCCTTAACAATTCTGATGGTTTCCCTATCCTCATCAGCCTTAGGAATAAAACCATTTCTGTGTAGAGTGCCCAAGGAAATCAAATTCTTCTTCAGATCTGGAATATGTCTGACATCACATAACGTTCTAACTGTGCCATCATACATCTGAATTCTGACTTCTCCAATACCAACTATATTGCAGCATCTATCATCACCCAAATAGACTGAGCCAGAATTAGTTGACCTGTATGAAGTAAACCACTCTCTGTTAGGTGTTATGTGATAAGANGAGTCAAAATGAGCAAAATAAGAATGAACAAATCTTAATTAGTGTTCGGTGGTTTATATATCAATCACAAAAAATGTGTATATGTTCGACTCGTTAACTTAATGAACAAATTAAACACGAGCTTCTTAACAAACCGAACACGAGTTGTTCATGAACAACAAGCCGTTTTGACAGCAGTACTCGAAGTAGCTCACATTAATTGGGTTGTAAGCATTGCCACTTAAAGTGGCAACAAACTTAATATTAATATTTAATTTACTTTAACTTGGGGCATTTACGTACATACAACCCAATTCTAATGTGTTTATATGCATACACCATTTATATATATATATATATATATATATATATATATATAGATCAANAATTCTAAAATAAAAATGCTAGCAAGAGACCCACAATGAAAGATGCGCACACTCCCACTCACCGAAGACTGAAAGCAACGGGTCAATAACAAATCAAAATGCTTTTATATAAGCATGACATCAATCACATCATAATTAAATTTTTAAGGACTGAATTTCATACATGATGCATGCCAGGAAATTTGCAGCGGTAGAGTAATGGATTATCGTATTAGCATTGCCCAAGAATTCAACACACTCAGGTAAAATAAAAATAACCTGAGATGACACCAAAAGTCTTTACATGAAATCCCGTAAAGAAAAAAATCACGAAGTCTGGCTAAGTTGTGAAAATTCACTGTTGATTGATAATTTCATTTGTCCCATAGACGGGAAATGATAANCGACACCAAAAGTCTTTACATGAAATCCCGTAAGGAAAAAAATCATGAAGTCTGGCTAAGTTGTGAAAATTCACTGTTGATTGATAATTTCATTTGTCCCATAGACGGGAAATGATAACTATTTTTTCAGATCACAATATTGACTGATGACGTCTGATTGATAGTAATTGATGATGATTGATGATGATCAATGACGGTCGGCAGTTGTCAACAACTGTCGGTGGTGGTCGATGGAGACCAACGATAGTCGGCGACAGTTGTTGGTGGTTGATGATGGTTGACGATGGTCGATGAAGGTTGGCGGTAGTCGTCAGCGGTGGACAGTAATGTTAAGCTGCATTNGTGATGATCAATGACGGTCGACAGTTGTCAACAACTGTCGGTGATGGTCGATGGAGACCAACGATAGTCGGCGACGGTTGTTGGTGGTCGATGATGGTTGACGATGGTCGATGAAGGTTGGCGGTAGTCGTCAGCGGTGGACAGTAATGTTAAGCTGCATTTGGGCAAATGTATCAATACTTGAGGGACTTTTAAAATCGACATTTTTTTAAAGTTTTTTCAAGAAAAAAACAGGATTTTAAATATACAAATTTATAAAATCAACCTTATCAGCACTCAAAGTAGCTGAAAATACTTGGGATGTAAGCATTGCCACTTAGGGCTGCAAGCTTGAGCTCGTGTTCGACTCGTNTAAATTTTTTTCAAGAAAAAAACAGGATTTTAAATATATAAATTTATAAAATCAACCTTATCAGCACTCGAAGTAGCTGAAAATACTTGGGATGTAAGCATTGCCACTTAGGGCTGCAAGCTTGAGCTCGTGTTCGACTCGTGTTCGAAATTGGCTAATAAACAGAGTGTTCGTGTTCGACTTAATTTAAATATTCGTGTTCATGTTTGACTTATATTCGACTCGAAATTGACTCGTTAAAATTAAGTTGAAAAAAATAAATGTAAAGTTTTTTATTCGAACTTGGACCAAATGTATGCAAAAAAAAAAAAAAAAACTAATCACGTTACCACACGAGGTGTTATGATTTAAACTAAATATAAATATATATAATATAGTATTATATAAATAATATATGTATACTTATTTAGAGCTAAATCGAGCCGAACACAAGTGAACAAAGAGTTGTTCGTGTTCGGCTCGTTTATAATTCGAGTTTTAAAAACTTGTTCGTGTTCGGCTCGTTTACTTAACCAACGAGCCGAACAAGAGCTACTTAACGAGTCGAACATGAGCTATTTGCGAAGAGCGAGCTTTTCTGATAGATCTATTGCCACTTAAAGTGGCAACAAACTTTATATTAATATTTTATTTACTTTAACTTGGGCCCTTTACATACATAAACTAATGCATTTACATGTATCAGCCATCTAAACTTTAATTATCACACTTCTATCATTCAAATATTTCATATGTCATAAAAAATATTACTGTTTTAACTTAAAAAAAAAGGAAATACATATTTTCAGCATGAATATAAAAATTGAAGTTTATGTATTAGATATGATGCATGTAATTATTCCTAAAATTTAATAAGCTGATTTTTTTTTTTAAAAGTCCTAAAAGTACATTACACACACACATCATGTGTCTAATCAATTGATCCTGCAAAACAGAAACACTCAGNTGCTAATTTTTTTTTTTTAAGTCCTAAAAGTACATTACACACACACATCATGTGTCTAATCAATTGATCCTGCAAAACAGAAACACTCAGGTGGGTTCGAACCCGTGACCCCAGGGACTCACGATTAACAATGCAGCTGTCAATTAAAGAGTCATGATGCGTGGCGAGCTCGAGTACACACAAATCAATATATATATATATATATATAT
>JXCR01070011.1:67898-78810 GCA_002079205.1 Phalaenopsis hybrid cultivar
TGTGTGTGTGTGTGTTAGCTGAATTTTTTTGTTGAATAGTCTAAGTAGAATCAGTGGCCCAAAGAATGTTTAATTTTGCTTTATATTTAAATAAATATCATATCTCAACCATTATTATATATATGTCAACTCCCCCAATTTATTCTTTTTAATAAAATATAGCATGACATGACAAAACATTATATGTTTATCCAAGCGTAGGAGACGTTGAATCCTTTTCTTCTTCCATTACAGATGCTTCTTCTTCCTCCTCTTAATCATCTTCTTCTTTGGCCTCTTTCGCATGTACTTTGTTCCTTCTAACGAGAGAAACTAAAAGGGCAACAAATTCCTTCGGATCGACATATTTTGGGTCAACGAGCCCATGTTCAATAAACTTATTGGTTGAAAAAGACATGCCCATGTGGAATTGTCGAGATTCCAACAATGTGTTCTTATTGAGTGATTGACTTGGCCAAGGTCGCTATTACTCTTCATTTTTTTTAATCAAAGAAGCCAACTTTTCATTGAAATCCAGCCAGCCATTTTTTCTCCCTTGAAGAGAAAGTTTGATCAAATCCTCAGAANATGGCCAAGGTCGCTATTACTCTTCATTTTTTTTAATCAAAGAGGCCAACTTTTCATTGAAATCCAGCCAGCCATTTTTTCTCCCTTGAAGAGAAAGTTTGATCAAATCCTCAGAAACCTTCTTGTTCTGCTTCTCCTACTTTCAAACTATTTTATAAGGTTGCCACCTTATCCTCAGACTTGGCTAATGATCACTTGAATTCAGATAAAGCCAAAGATTGGAGGTGAGCGGCTTCCATAGCCATCAAATAAAATCAAGTTGAATGTTGTTAAAGCTCCTCCCAGTTAAGAATCATTAAATCTTTCTTCAAAATTATTCAATCAAATCACATCAGAAAACAAGACTGGAAAGTCATCAACCTCGGGAGAATCATGAAACCAATCCTTAGTTGAATCGACCATAAAAACTAATGGTCATAACCGATGAATACCTTTCTGGCCCCACCATGTATTGGGCGCCTCTCAAAAGGCACAACTTTCCTTTTCAAAGAAGGGGAGGAGGAGCATCCAAAACTTAGATTAGAGCCTTTCCTTTCCTCTCTTCATTAGATGGACACGATTCATCATTGATAGGTGACAAAGGATCTGACTCGGAAGCAAGCTTTGTCCCCTTCCCTGATGAAGACTCAAACAGATCAATCAGAGAGTGATGATTGTCTTTGACCCTCATAGAAAAATCTAGATAAGATAGGTTTGTCTGGCAAAAAATGATTTATTGCAAATAGATGGATGTGTGTCGATCGGTGATGGAGTGTTTGATGTTCCTGCTTCACCCTCAGATGCCTCGCTTTCAAAGGCATCCAAACTAAGCACAGATGAAAATCAAATTGTCTCACTCGCATCTAGTAGGAAANATCACCCTCAGATGCCTCTGAGGCCTCGCTTTCAAAGGCATCCAAACTAAGCACAGATGAAAATCAAATTGTCTCACTCGCATCTAGTAGGAAAGTTTTAGATTTGTGAATGGTGATCTCCGTAGTTGACACCGTTTGTATCAAGACGGTTTTTTCAAATTTAGAAAAAAATAAAATCCGCACCTGTGGTGTCTACACCCGTGACAACAATCTTTTAGGTTTTTCTTGGATTTTCCCTCTTTTGAGAGGTTCAGTTTACCCCTTGGTTTCCTCTTCCTAGTTCTCTCTTCAGCTTACTCTACTCGAATAGCCTCCTTAACATCTTAGGCCCTTCATTGCTCTTTCATAATATGGCCAAACGTGTCCAACCGGATGACTTGGTCGACAACTTTCTGATTGATATATTGGGGATTCAATAGTGGTTTCCTTTCAAATTTTCCCCATTGGCAACCAGATGCTTTGGAAGCGTCTTTATCTTACTCACTGAGATATCTTGAGAAGTGATGCTAATTCTCTAATTACTGGAACAAGAACCAGTCAAACATTACTTTTTCCAGTCCTTTTTTTTTTCCAGCCCTAATAGTTGGAGTATATAGCCTACAAAAAATTGGGTAAGCCATCCTTATCAATCTTGAACGCGAAGTAATAATTGAATATATCGGTCGACAATGGTATGCCAAGGTGGTGACAAAAGACAACGTCACGACGAACNCTACTTTTTCCAGTCCTTTATTTTTTTTTTCCAGCCCTAATAGTTGGAGTATATAGCCTACAAAAAATTGGGCAAGCCATCCTTATCAATCTTGAACGAGAAGTAATAATTGAATATATCGGTCGACAATGGTATGCCAAGGTGGTGACAAAAGACAACGTCACGACGAACGTCATGATCGTAACGATCAAATTCGACATGCCTTGTAAAGGAGTTACTCTGTTCTGATTGAAGAAACCTTTTAATTCGATACACAGCGTGAGCCTTAAACCTCATTAGAATTGATNTGAACGTCATGATCGTAACGATCAAATTCGACATGCCTTGTAAAGGAATTACTCTGTTCTGATTGAAGAAACCTTTTAATTCGATACACAGCGTGAGCCTTAAACCTCATTAGAATTGATCCTGATATAACATTAGGTCATCTCCAAATCTGATCATCGCTCGAACAGTACTCCTAATGGCCCAAAGCTTTCTTGTGTCATCAAATACATACTCCTTAAGTAACTTCTGCACATCTTCCTCAATCAAAACATGGGAATCGATCATCGAATGAGTGCCAAAAATTTATGGAANTATTAGGTCATCTCCAAATCTGATCATCGCTCGACCAGTACTCCTAATGGCCCAAAGCTTTATTGTGTCATCAAATACATACTCCTTCGGTAACTTCTGCACATCTTCCTCAATCAAAACATGGGAATCGATCATCGAATGAGTGCCAAAAATTTATGGAAAATACTTGCAAGCAATAAAGGGGAGAAGAAGGAGAAGAAGGATTAGAGAGTGAGTTTAAAAAGATCTCAAGCGTAACACTATACTATGCTCTTTCACCTTTTTCTAAGAAGGACGCGTAAGTTGAAACATTCCAAAAGCTTTTGAAAAAGGTCACATCACAACTTCTCAATAGAAAAAAAAAATTATTAATACAAACATGTACATGAAACTATTCNCTATGGAAAATACTTGCAAGCAATAAAGGGGAGAAGAAGGAGAAGAGGATTAGAGAGTGAGTTTAAAAAGATCTCAAGCGTAACACTATACTATGCTCTTTCACCTTTTTCTAAGAAGGGCGCGTAAGTTGAAACACCCCAAAAGCTTTCGAAAAAGGTCACATCACAACTTCTCAATAGAAAAAAAAAATTATTAATACAAACATGTACATGAAACTATTCGGAGGAAAAATATTTTACGAAAGAGTCTTTGGCCACTCGGGCTAAGGGGTCACTTGATTAAAAATCCTCCTCCTAACTTAAAATGATTCCTCTTATCAATCTCTTTTTGAGCCAGATCGACCTACAACTTTGGCGGGAGAGCGTCACCTCATCATGAAGAAAATTCATTCTCCTTTCATCCTCTCAGCACGAGCTTGCAGATCTTGTACGATGCCACTATCTCATCCTCCAGCCGATCGCCCACCATTTCATTTACCATGCACTCGAATGGCTCAGAAGATTGTTGTTGGCCGCCATTCATCCATTGGGAAGTTTTAAAAATATCTGCTAATCGATTAACAACACCATCGATTGGTTGTTGACTCTCTTCAATCGAGTGTTGAAGCGCAGTCATTGAAGTTGATGCAAGATCATCACAACATCTTTTGATTGAACATTCTCTCTCGTCAGAACCACAACACCCAAACCTACATCAAAGTACGAAGTAAGAGAAAGAAAAATTTTAGCCCAAAAGCAACCAAAATTGATCATGCCTAACAAACTACTCAATTTAGTAGAGGTTATGGATAAATCATAGATGAGAACATTATTTTTTTGTACTTCAGGCAGAGGTGAAACGTCTATGATTATTATCTTTTTGAGTTGTTCTAGAGCACCAGCCGGCTCCAGGGTGTTCAAATCAACTCTACAAATCTCTCCCTCAGCGATCAGAACAACACCCATGGGAGAAACTAGAGTTTCCTAACAACTTCTCTCCCCACTTGAGACTTTTTTTGGCCGATGAGCATCGAGGCTAGCAGAAGAAGCAACTTGGTTATTAAAATTGACTACNTGATCAGAACAACACCCATGGGAGAAACTAGAGTTTCCTAACAACTTCTCTCCCTACTTGAGACTTTTTTTGGCCGATGAGCATCGAGGCTAGCAGAAGAAGCAACTTGGTTATTAAAATTGACTACATACTCCTTGTGTTTCTTCTTTGTCACAATTACCAACTTTTTCTTCATGTTTTTGCTCGCAAAAAAAGGATGATGTTGAGGGGGAAGCTAAAAATCTTCAAGGGCCATTCGAAGAGCAGCATCATCAAAATAATCTGAATCTCTCACGTCAGACATAGTGGCATTTGGGATTCAATATCTAAATGAGAAGGGAAGGCACAACAAACACTATTTAGAGAGATTTTTGGCACGAAAAATTTGGGAGTTATCATTGTATTTTAATAAAATTTCTTATTTTAATCATTTTCTTGTCCTTCTTGTATCTATTAAGGAGTAAGAAAATCGACGAACTAATATGTATATGAGAAAAATATCAGCATGAATCTTAGAGGGGTCAAGTACTTCAAACTAGCATCCCTACCATCGATAAAAATTATATGAAGCGACCGACTAACTCAGCGCATCCGCTCAGTCGGCCGGTAGATCCACCAAACATGGACGATCAATAGAATCCTTCTGCTGACAGAATCAGGTAAGGGTTAGATGACCGTCAACTTGAGACAAAAGTTTGTTATTTTAACTGTCAAGTATAAGATTCAATAGTCACAACTATTCATGATGGTCATGCTTATTCGGTTATTTGAATTAGAAAGGTGATTAGATTAACCGCTCCAAGATTCAGAAAAAGGCCTAATACACCCTATAACTGATAAGGAAGTAAAAATGATAATGCAATTGTAAATTCAAGCCACCTATGATTATAAATAAGGGTTATTCTATGAAAAATGGGTTACTNAGATGGTCATGCTTATTCGGTTATTTGAATTAGAAAGGTGATTAGATTAACCGCTCCATGATTTAGAAAAAGGCCTAATACACCCTATAACTGATAAGGAAGTAAGGATGATAATGCAATTGTAAATTCAAGCCACCTATGATTATAAATAAGGGTTATTCTATGAAAAATGGGTTACTCAGTCATCTTCTCAAGTCGACACCATCTCTTCTTTCTCTCTTTCTTCTCTTTCTCGCTCTAACCCTCGAGGTGTGCTACACAAAGACAACTTGGGATTCAACCCTGGGGTCACGGGTTCGAGTTCGTCTTAGTGCATCTGTTTTGCAGTGCGGGATCGAGTAGTTAGACACGTGAGGGTGACTAGGGGCTCGTATCATAGCCTTCAACCATTTTTTTAATATATATATATATATATATATATATATATATATATATATTAAAAAANCTAATCTTATCGTTAGAGATGGGACTGCTTTTGTTCATTTCGTTATCATAAAGCCATGCCTCGTGGGTCAATGAAATTAAGGTGCGTGAAATGAATGGAGTTAGGGTACGACCAGGTAGTTTATGATTATTTATTATTTTTATATTGCATTTGAGCATGGGTTTAATTTTACTAAAGTTTTAAATTATTGATTTATATTTAAGTTGATGCCATAAGTTGGAGGAAGCGTGACGCGAGAGGAACTAATTATTTGAAGGGTATTAATGTTGAATATTACTTGTTTAGCCTTACTCGTAACAGTACATATTTACATTATTTTTTATCAAAATTAATATTGGACCACTCAGTATTATTTCTAATATTTATTAATAATTGTTCATTAGAAATATGACTGCACGAATCTCGAAAATATCCAGCGGATCACACGAGAAAAGAAGTTGAAGTGCGAATATTCATCATTACGGCAATAGACAAACGAAAGTCTAACCAAATCAAAGAACACAACACACCCATGACGACGACTAATCAACTTGTGTCTGACATTAGAGAGAACATTAGCCGCCCAGACGGAATTCTTTTTATATGGGCTCGTCGATCGAATGAAGGTTCCTTGTCAAATTATGATAACATGTCATCTGTCTGATGGAACAATCTTTCTCAAGGACAGTGAGCCCTTGCAGCGAATTCCTTCGGAGAAGGCAACTATAACTCGCCAACCAAACGAACACAAAGCGATGAGATCAAACGGTTACAAGCAAGAAAAGGCATTGAATACAGTTACAAACATGGAACGACACCGACAACGGCCACATGGTCAAAGTATGTCTAAGTTAGTTATAAATATGTAAATATATAATGATTCATAAATGACTATAACATTTCCATTAAAGGATGAGCAATCATGTAATTTACCATACACTTCATTTGACTTATAAATAGGAGGGTCATGTTCACGAAATAGGACTATTGGACAAATTCCTATATAGAATATTACTTGAGTCTCATTTCCCTATTCTCTTACCTCTCATCCGACCAACGCTTAATTCTTTGGTCGTGATCCACATGACACGTTGGCATTCATCAATAACAAAATAAATTTAAAAAAAAAAAGATGAGAGAAATTAAATTATGATTGTGTCATGATCATGAAAGATGAAACATAGGAGTCCACAAGCCTACTAAGTATCTTTGACATGGTGGGAAAGCTGTTGACCCGACAGATCAGTCGCTTTAAGCATTCCTTAAAACAACGAAAGCCTAAATATAAGTGGTGCTTATAAGGGAGTCATCCTATGCTACTATTCTTGGTCATTTTAAGTTGAGCTCATAAACAGTAATGGAATCAGCATTTAGCTAGGCATCTATGCTACCATTTTAATATAGG
This sequence comes from Phalaenopsis hybrid cultivar, assembly GCA_002079205.1. Classification (NCBI taxonomy): domain Eukaryota; kingdom Viridiplantae; phylum Streptophyta; class Magnoliopsida; order Asparagales; family Orchidaceae; genus Phalaenopsis; species Phalaenopsis hybrid cultivar. The sequence continues at coordinate 74,773 of JXCR01070011.1, forward strand.
GGCATTAACATACGTGCCCCCCAATTCTCATGTATTTACATATCTATCATCTTGAATTGGGTTTTTTTACATTTATATTAATTAAAATTTTCATGTCACATTATTAGTATCGCTATTTTAACTTTTAAAAAGTGAAATACATTTCATACATAAGCAAGTTGACATATATGTAGAAGTTAAAATATAGGTCTTAGATATGCAAATACGTAAGAATTGAGTGGTATGCAAATGTGTATATGCTCATCTTGACAAAATCAACCTAAGTCTATTAATTAGGCCAGTTCGCACGGAGGATGTGAGATGAGATAATTGACATAAATCAAGCCATCTAATTGAATTCATGTACTAATTTGAACATGCGTTGATATCTCATAAGCGCATAGATTTCTAATGATTACCATTGGGGATTTGGTCGTCATAAATAAAAGAGAATAGATAATTATTACATTTTATAAAAGCTAAAAGCAATTATATAATGTCTCAAAACTTTAATGTTAATCATTAATTGATAATAGTTCAACAAATCAAAATGTTTGGATAACATTTGATCTGTAATTAATATTTGATATGCACACTCATAATGCTTTCTTGCAGTCTCCCACTCAAGCACATTTTACTCTGACAAGTACGCGTTAACATTCTAATTAAAATAATTGTTAAGTTTGTTGATTGAAAAGAAGAAAAAAAGCTAAGCTTGTTGATNACTTTCTTGCAGTCTCCCACTCAAGCACATTTTACTCTGACAAGTACACGTTAACATTCTAATTAAAATAATTGTTAAGTTTGTTGATTGAAAAGAAGAAAAAAAGCTAAGCTTGTTGATACATGCAAAAGGTGATGGGACATTGAATAAACATGTGGCATCCACAGCTAATAATTCTAAAAGGAGCATTTGCATACAAACACCCATATCCTAATATTTACATATTCAACTCCTAAATATTACTTTTTTTTACATTTATATCACACAAATCATTCATATCACATAAGAAACTTCGCTGGTATAACTTTCAAAAAGTGAAATATAACTTTTCATGCACAGATAAGTTGGCATATATCTATGAATTGATGTTAAGGTTATATATATATATATATATATNACATTTATATCCCACAAATCATTCATATCACATAAGAAACTTTGCTGGTTTAACTTTCAAAAGTGAAATACTACTTTTCATGCACAGATAAGTTGGCATATATCTATGAATTGATGTTAAGGTTATATATATATATATATATATAAATACATAATTACGAAGGGGTATGTATGTAAATAATTCAGATTTACATATTTACATTCATGTCCAGCCCATCAGAAATTTAGGATGTGTACGTCCAGTCTCTGTCTGAAAGTATTCATGAACCATACGTCCATGTCCCAACTCATTAGAATTCAAAGCAACTGAGAGTCAATAAAAAATAAATAAACAAATACTGAGTCAATCATGATGGAATCATTGCCAACCAACGAGCAAACTTCTAAACATGCCAAACACAGCTATTTTACTGACTTTTGTAACCCATGCTGGGCCATCATGCGACACTGCTGGACTACATAATGCCTGCATTAAANGAACATGCCAAACACAGCTATTTTACTGACTTTTATAACGCATGCTGGGCCATCATGCGACACTGCTGGACTACATAATGCCTGCATTAAATCACAACTTGTTCCCCTAACATGGCAATGAACTTTTGTACTTTTGAAAAGTCTCAGTAGAATGCAATGAACTTTGCACTTTTGATTACAAAAATTCAGTGCAGAAGCTTTTAGCTCATATGTGGCATGGTGTGTAATGATTCAACTGACTCGTATCCACCAACAAAACTACAAAAAATGAGTTGCGCAGAGAGCATTGATCGATCAACTTGCACTTTGGCTTACATCAATCACTGCCATGATACCTCGCATGAAACACGCCACAATAGGAAGCTGATTTAAAGTCTTGGAAGAATTTAAACTGTACTTAGATTCCTTGGGTTATAGAATTAATGCTAGCCTTTTTTTTTTTTTTTGGAAATTTGCATGCATGCCGCACAATTTTTATGCATTTAGATATTTAATATCTATGTTGTTTAATGATTGCATGAAAATGTGTGTTTTATTTTTAAGAAGTTAGTAAGAAAGGTATTTTGATGTGATGTTAAAGGCTTGAGGGATATGACTTGTTAAATATGTAAATAGATGAGAATTGAATATTATGTAAATAAAATGTTGGCCTTTTCTTCTTGGAAGATTTACATACATATCACTCAGTTACTATGTAACATATTCTACACCTATGCTTTGACTTTCACATAATTGGAATGAAAACTTAGATAAAGATTATAATAAGTAGATTATAAACTATGTGGTTTAAGGACTGTAGCTTTGAGTTTTGTGTAGGCTTTTCATAGATGTCTTATAGTTTATATATAGGACCTACAGTGCCTTTGTGATTTGGTTTTAATATTCATCTGTTAATTCGATGTCTTTATGATATCAAGGCCTGTCTCGTTCATGTGGTTGGGTCCGCACGTAAATTTTTTCAAGTCTTTGAATCACTGCTTGTCTTCTTTCAAGCCACCTATACTCTTCTTTTTTCTATTGTCTCCCTTTCCCCGTCCCGATTCCTCTTGTCAAGAAAACGTAGTCTTTGCAATCCTCTCCTTTGCACTCAACAGCGAAGACACTGTTTGAATTTCATGTTGTGGTATATATGAAATTTAAAATGATCGACAACGAAGTAAAAATATAGAACGAAAAAATTCACGTCAGAAAAGAACACACATATTTACGTGGTTCGGCAAACTGACTATANCTGTTTAATGATTGCATGGAAATGTGTGTTTTATTTTTAAGAAGTTAGTAAGAAAGGTATTTTGATGTGATGCAAAAGGCTTGAGGGATATGCAGGTCAATATGAATGTTAAGGAGTTGTTAAATATGTAAATAGATGAGAATTGAATATTATGTAAATAAAGGTTGCCCTTTTCTTCTTGGAAGATTTACCTACATATCACTCAGTTACTATGTAACATGTTCTACAGCTATGCTTTGACTTTTACATAATTGGAATGAAAACTTAGATAAAGATTATAATAAGTAGATTATAAACTATGTGGTTTAAGGACTGTAGCTTTGAGTTTTGTGTAGGCTTTTCATAGATGTCTTATAGTTTATATATAGGACCTACAGTGCCTTTGTGATTTGGTTTTAATATTCATTTGTTATTTCGATGTCTTTATGATATCAAGGCCTGTCTCGTTCATGTGGTTGGGCCCGCACGTAAATTTTTCCAAGTCTTTGAATCACTGCTTGTCTTCTTTCAAGCCACCTATACTCTTCTTTTTTCTATTGTCTCGCTTTCCCCCTTCCGATTCCTCTTGTCATGAAAACTTAGTGCTTGCAATCCTCTCCTTTGCACTCAGCAGCGAAGACACTGTTTGGATTTCATGTTGTGGTGTATATGAAATTTAAAACGATCGACAACGAAGCGAAAATGGAGAATGAGAAAATTCACACCAGAAAAGAACACACAGATTTACGTGGTTCGGCAAATTGACTACATCCACGGAGTTGCAGATGATTTTACTAATTGAAGTAATTACATCAGTGGATCATCTCCAATTACAAGAGCGAACTCTTTCTCTCACTTCTTCACTCTTCTCTCTACATCGAGATATACCTAAGAAGAAGAAAAATGTTCAAGAGAAAATCAGTTTATCTTCGTGCGCAAGCCACCAAGAAGAAATCAAGAAGAGCACATTCTTATTCAATTGTGTTCTTCTTCCTTCTGCTTTCCGTAAGCCTCAAGAAGAATCCAAGCAGAGAACCTCCTTTCTGGTTTTTGCAAACTGAAAGAGACAAAGCTTTCTCGTTTCCGAGTGAGAGATGGATCGTCCGGATGGGACTGCTGCTTCGCGCAAACGAGAGAGACGAGTGATTAAGGGTTTCACGAGAGACAGGGGATAGCTTCTATTTTATGAAAGATGGAGACGGGAGATAGGGAAAACCGATTAGCGAAAATGGGAAGTGCAGTTGCGGACGGG
>JXCR01070048.1:0-25390 GCA_002079205.1 Phalaenopsis hybrid cultivar
GTAATTACCCTTTAATATATAGCTTAATTAACTATGACTCATATTTGATTGGATTGGTATTTGTTGTTGAGGTCTTAACAATTAAAACAAAAAAAATAATTGTTATTGTGTGTCGGACAATTTGCGACGATAGATAAATGTTTTAACATCTCAATGCTTTACAAAATTCATAATAAAAAACCCTGAGGCATAGTCTAGTTAAAATGATCTGTCATAAATTAGCAAAAATTAGACTCTCATCCTACTACTGGGAAATAAGAGTTATAGTGTTATACCAAGTGTAATGTTTGTCTGTAGACAATAATGAGATTGATTCATTGTATTTTGAAGGTAATGATTTAAAGGAATTGTCATCGGGAGTCATCATCTGGTTTTCACATTCAAGTACTTGGTTACGCTACCGATGTGGGCGAGTAGAGGGTGGTCAGCGGGGGTGGCGAGTGAGGAGCGGGGAGTGGGCAGTGTTAGATGGTGGTCGGTGGCTACGGGGGCGAAAATTATCGTCGAGTCTTTAGTCAAATGAATAGAGGGGGCTTATTTATAGGGTTTAAGGGCAGGACAATTTGGTTATTCAGTGAATAACTCCCATAACCACATGATTGAATAACCCACTTTGATTCCTCTAAATCATAGGTTTTTTTTCTTAGTAATATGAGGATCTTAATGATCTGATAATTACGGGATCGTAGGCTCGTTGATTTCTCTCGTTGAGACACTCAAAGCCTCCAAATGTGATTTATTGGCTTGATTCGAGCTTGATTGGACTTAAATTATATCAATTTTGGTATCACCGGGTTCNCAAAGTTTCAGTCAATTTTTACTTTAGTCTCTTGCGTTTTACCTTTGCCATTTTTTTTTTATTTTCCTTGAAATAATAGGTTGTAATGATTGATAGTTCAACTTTTTTAACAATGCGTTAGTTTAGTCTCGTTGAGTTATCGTCCAACTAAATTATTATACTTTATGTGTCGGTTGCTACATTATATCAATGCCTTGGACGGTCCTCATCTTAAACAGATCTTGTCACTATTTTTGTAGTGGTAATCATCAAAACATGTTGTTTGGGTGATTCATGCATACCCACCAAAATCTTGTCACTAATGGGTAATGAATTACAACCAGAGCTTGATCAATTTTGAACTAGGCGACGTATGTTTTAATTGATGATTGAGTGTTATGAGTCGGTTCTTGTACAATTTGCCAATCAGACGTTAATCATCACTGTCTTGCTAATATTGTTTGAATGATTAGCGAAATTTTATCTAATAATTTCTCATGTAATTAAGAACAGAGTATAGTCCATCCATGTGCTAAACTTTCCCCTTGTAAAAATAAATGACTTAAATTTATTTTATAGAAGGAGCTAGAAAATAAGCCCAATAAAAAATAAATACATAAAAATATCGTATTCTTTTATTAAGAAAAACAAAAACCCATTTAAGAAAGCCCAAAAGCCTAAATAAAACAAGCAGCTCTTGAAATCCACTTAACTAAGCGGCCACAATTCTATAAATCTTCTATTTTATGAGACCATAATAGGAAAGTACGGCCTAAGCTTTATTTAATTTTTTCCAAATTTATTTTCTAACCCGCCGACCGGTCTGGGAGAGACCAGAGTCCTTCCCGCGTCATCGGACGGCTGGAGATGGCCTAAAATGGCGGGAAAATTTGGCGGGAGAAGTGGAGGAGAGAGAGAGAGAGAGAGGGGAGGATGGTGGGGCCGAGATCTAATGGAGGAGAGAGAGTGTGGGGAGGGAAGCGTGGAGTGTCGGATAAAGAACTACGGCCCCCGAAATGACGGGAATAACGTGGGGGGTGGGGTCCAGGTGGCACATTTCTCTTGCCCCGTTACGGTCCCTCGGTGTTCGTGTGACTTATATGCCCCTGCTTTTTCTAGAAATTACATTTGCTGAATATTTTTGAAAAATATTTTATGTCAAAAAAATCAGAAGGACAAAAGAATTCATCAGATACATCAAACAGGGATGTATTAAGCACTTACATTTATGACATTTCAATTTTAAAATTTTTGCACATATTAATACTTTAACATAACTATATGGAAGTATATATGATAATAGAAATTTTATTTTAAAAACTTAATTTTGATGCACAATAAGTACATTTCATCGTCTTACATAAATTTCGATGTATGACATGAATATCAAGATATTTTTTGAACAAAAATATTTAAACTTTAATTACATTAATTTTAATCGATTCGATGAGATGAACATAATGACACTAAAGTGAGTCCAATCTGAGTCATATCAAGTCTAAATTGAGTCCTTAAAATATTTTTTTAAGCTTACGGTGCTCAATTAAAAGATAGAATAGATTCCAACATTGATAGATTTCACGTCAAAATTGGCATCTCGGCAAGACAAATATAACAAGCTCAAGGTCACTCGAGTTTGATATCGTTAAGACATTCAAATATCCATCAAATGTGGTGTGACCGATGGAATCCCTTCGAGAGTCAAATGAAATGGTATCGATTCATTTCTTATTTGCAGGAATGTCTGTTTCAAACTCTATAAATAGAGTCCTACTCATTTGATAAATGGAGAGCAAAACCTTGAACCAGAGGAAGACTGAAGTTTGGAAGAGAAGGAACTGAGGTCCTTGTTATACATCGAAGATCCAATGAATGCCAACCACTCCTGCCGCCGACCATCGTTCGTTAGCCTTCATCGACCATTGTCGCTCACAACTTGCTTGTTAGAACGAAGTCTCTTACAGAGTCATGACATACGCTGCATAGTAATGAAGCACCGTGCAAAGGAATAACCATCATTACAGAGTAACGAAGCATCATACAGAATAACACACCCCAAAGACATTATAACAAAGCATCCTAAGGATGGTACATTGTGCGTCTTGAATACAGTGCAATGATGTGTCGTGCATATGATGCATCGATGCCTCCCAAAGAAGGTGTAATAATGCACCCCACAAAAGCATCTTATAATTTTCATACTTAAGATAAGATGATTTTCTCAGAACTTATAATGCTCTCTCATTGCAATCCACCGCTATGACCTACAGGATCCACAGCTTATGCAACTCCAAACTTTAGCTTCCATGACCTATGAATGTTATTGCAACTCATGCACCCACTCATCAGTTGCCTCTTGCTAGTTATAGCAATGCCCCTTACAAAGTCTAGACGCATGTTGCGAAGCAACAAAGCACTTTGTCGAGTAATGACCAACATTACTGAGTAACAAAGTATGCTACAGAGCAACACATCTGATAAATAGTGCAACAACACCCCAAAGATGACGCAACATGCACCCCAAATATGATGCAACGACACAACCAACATATGACATAATGATGCTTACAAAGAAGGTATAAAAATGCACCTCACAGTAACTGCATACAACCGTTGTACTCAGAATATGATGAATTTCTTCAGACTTCTTATGCTCTCTTCTTACAACCCATCACTGCACATTATATGGTCCACAACTCATGTAGCTTTCAACTCTAGCCTCTGTGCTCTACGGATATTATCATAGCTCATACAACTCCCAACTTCAGCTTCTATGGCACACAGACAATATCTCTTCTTATACAGCTCCCAACTCTGTCCTTTAAGGCCTACAAACTCCATCTCAGCTGATGGAGCTCCTAACTCTGACCTCTATGACTCACGAATGATGTGACAACTCACGCAACTCCTAACTTCAGTCATTGCATCCTACAAACATTATCTCAACTCATACAGCTCCAAACTCTGACCATTGCAGTCTACAAACTTTATTTTCGCTCATGTAGCTCCCAACTTCAGTCTATATGGCCGATGAGTGTTATCTTAGTTTATTTAGCTCCCAACTAGAACCTCTGAGGCTTACGATGCTTATCTCAACTCATGTAACTGCCAACCTCATTCTTTGTGGCCTACGAATGTTATTCCAGCTCATGTAGCTCCCAATCATGACCTCGGCGGCTTACAAACATTAGCTTAGCTTATGCTGCTCCCTACTACGGTTATGTGGTCGACCGATGCTCCTGAAGCAGTCTTCTACGACTCACATGACAAATTACTACCATGTATTTTAATTATGATCTCTACGAAAAATTGACACTACATCCATCGTCTACAAAATTCATGACAAACTACTACCTCCAAACAATCAACTACTATCTTCGCATCTCATTACAACTACTATTGTTAAAATACCATCATACAAAAGAATCATGACATGTATGTAAATAGCCTTTTATTTTAATTCAAAACTTATATTTAATTCATCTTGAAAAATAATTAAAAATATATATTTTGAAAAAAAATTCAATTAATTTCTTACTTATCATCTTCAACAATTTGGTATTCATTTACCTTATTTTGTATGCATTTCTATATAACAAAAAGACTGCAAGTACTTACAAACTCTAATGTTAAATTAGTGCTTAATCAAGCGGACAATTATATTAAAAATACATTAATAATAACCCTAAACCCAACTTAAGTGTATTTATTACTGCCCCAACAAAATTAATATAGTTCATGTCGGTGCACTTTTTTGACTTGTAATAATAAAATATTATAAACATAGACATATATTTCGCAACATTTAAATCTGATCTATTTATAAAATTTGCACTCTTTCAATATATATTTTTAATTTTGGCACAAATTTAAAATTTAATAATAAAATTATCAACATTTATTAGCAAATTTCAGCAAAGTCTTGATAATCAAATTGATCACAGCACTTATAAATAAATGAATTTATTGATTTAATTTGTTTACTTAACATATAAAATATATAAATGATGTGTGTCAGAAAATTCGCGGCTCTAGAGTAATGGATTATTGTCTTAACGTTGCATGAAAATTCAGCACACACAGATAACAAAGTATGAGTAAACAGAAGGAGACACCTCAACTTTTTACGTGGAAAACCCTTGAAATGGGGAAAAATCACGGGGCCTAGCCCAGTTGAAATAATCCACTATGGATAAGGAGTACACGTCCATTCGTCGTGTCGAGATGCTCGATTCGACTATAAACCTGTCAGCTTCGACATCTGTTTTATCTTCCAAATATGTTTGAAGATCTTCCAAGAGTGGTTTCATGACTTGATCCAGGCTTGATTTGACTCGGATTGGACTAACTTTGATATCATTAGGTCCGTCTCATTGAACCGATCAGTTTGACTATAAGTTTGATTAAATCGGAGCTCTGAATGACCCTTAATTGATGTTTGAATATTTCTTGCTCAAGATATTGTCTCGAGATTCATGTCATGCCTTGAGATTCGTGTCAGATGATGAAAAGCTGTCGGTGAGGTATCAATAAATATATTGATTTCAAAAGTGTAGTTGTAAATAACCATTTTATCCATGTACTTGACTTAAATTAATATTATAAGCATGAGACATAAAATTTTGCTTAAAAACAAAAAGTATAATTGATTAAGTCGCAAACAAGTAAGATATAACCGCTAAATCAGACTTTTTAAGCTAATCACTTTAAAAGAAATAAATAATTTTTGGGAAATTATAATTTATAGCACTCAATAGTTTACTATTTATAAAACTAGCACACTCTTTTATTTTTCTAATTCTCACTTAAATATCGAAAAATGCAATAAAACCCAAACCCATTATTTTATTTTAATTAAAGTCCCAGTGGTTAAGTAGTTTAAAAAAAAATAACATGAGTGCTAGTTTTATAAATAATAAATTTTCAGTGCTAATAAGATAATACTTGTTCATGTAGACGCGTGCAAGTAATTACCCTTTAATATATAGCTTAATTAACTATGACTCATATTTGATTGGATTGGTATTTGTTGTTGAGGTCTTAACAATTAAAACAAAAAAAATAATTGTTATTGTGTGTCGGACAATTTGCGACGATAGATAAATGTTTTAACATCTCAATGCTTTACAAAATTCATAATAAAAAACCCTGAGGCATAGTCTAGTTAAAATGATCTGTCATAAATTAGCAAAAATTAGACTCTCATCCTACTACTGGGAAATAAGAGTTATAGTGTTATACCAAGTGTAATGTTTGTCTGTAGACAATAATGAGATTGATTCATTGTATTTTGAAGGTAATGATTTAAAGGAATTGTCATCGGGAGTCATCATCTGGTTTTCACATTCAAGTACTTGGTTACGCTACCGATGTGGGCGAGTAGAGGGTGGTCAGCGGGGGTGGCGAGCGAGGAGCGGGGAGTGGGCAGTGTTTGATGGTGGTCGGTGGCTACGGGGGCGAAAGTTATCGTCGAGTCTTTAGTCAAATGAATAGAGGGGGCTTATTTATAGGTTTAAGGGCGAGACATTTTGGTTATTCAGTGAACAACTCCCATAACCACATGATTAAATAACCCATTTTGATTCCTCTAAATCATAGGTTTGTTTTCTTAGTAATCTGAGGATCTTAATGATTCGATAATTATGGGATCTTAGGCTCGTTGATTTCTCTCGTTGAGTTCTCTCGTTGAGGGGCTCAATTTCACTCTAGATATTTCTAAAATTGGAATTCATTTGACCGTCCAACTTACTACTCAAAGCCTTCAAATGTGATTTATTGGCTTGATTCGAGCTTGATTGGACTTAAATTATATCAATTTTGGTATCACCGGGTTCGCTTGTCGACACAATTAGTTTGTTGAAATTGAGCTATGGATTATTTTTAATTTAAACCAAAACATTTTTTTTTTTTGTTCAAAAAAGACCTCAAGATCTAGATCCATGCCAAATATGTCATGATTCATGTCAAATGATAAAATTAGTTAACGACGTTTAACACTTATTCAGAACTTTTTGGTCCGGAAGAAAATGCCCAACCACTAGACCATCTCATCCACATATATTATACATATTTATATATACTTCACATAATATTATTATAATAAAAAGTCGGTTAATTGAATGCATGCCACCTTGTAAAGGAGGGTTAATAATTAAAAATTATTTAATGACCAAAACAACCATATCAATGAAGCGTTTTAATAATTGGTAGGTTTGACTAAAAAGAGACTTTTACTACTAAAATTTGACTACTTAATAAGACGTTTAACATGTGATTACTTGCTAATTAATGATGTTGATTGTTGGTGGTTTGCTAAAAAGGAAATTTCCAACCAAAGCATGGAAAATATCTTTCCCATAATGCCCTTCTAAGAACTTTGGACTTTATTTGATAGTATTTTGTCATACTTAATTCCCAACGAATGATTTACTTAATTTATTTTAATTTTAACATAATTAGATGATAAATTTTCCAACTTATAAAAAAGCGTTTAATTCTACTCTTGCATATTATTAATGGTTTGTACATTACATGTGATAGTGTTTGGCTCAAAATAGTGCACTAGAAGAAGAGGCACTCTTGTGGGCTTGCTCAAAATCAAATTTAATGGGTATTGATTAATGTTACCTTTTTTGGTGCTACTAAATTCTGATTTGTCCGTGAATTAGAGTATGATCAACAGAGAGAGAAAGGGGAGAGACTAGTAATGAATAGTACAATAGTGTCTATCATGTCCATTCTCCTTATTTCATAAACTGATATATGTGATGACGTTACATTTTTGTCCTTACTTTAAATAGGGTTGTACAAGACATTATTGATATTTTATATGTATGAGTGTATCACTCGACTGCTCTCTGGCTTTGGTTCATAGGGTTTGTTTGGCTTTGGGTCAGCAAGACCGGTTTGATCAACTAGGCTTGGTTAGCGTTGTCGGTTGAGCGAAGCTTGACTGGCTTCGGGTCAACAAGACTAGCTCGGTCGGCTTATCTTGACTGTCTGTCGGCCTTGATAATAAATTTGGGAGATTTTTGGACATCTCCAGTATGATTTCAAATGTTGAGTGGTTAGAACTTTCCTTGGTTGGCTTCTTAATGGTGGTTAGCTCGAATGCCTCATTATCTCATTTATGATCAAACAGGCTCGAACTTGAATCATTCAGTCATCTTTTTGCCCTCATCATGGCTCGGTCATTTTTGACCTCGTTGGCTTTGGCTCGAACGACTACACTTAGTCGGATTAGTGGACCTCATGATCTTCTTTTGACAGGGCCCTACTTTGTCTTACTATTCTTCTTTGGATTATTAAATCTCCTCATGTTCAACTTATTTCCAATGAACTGGGGCATTTACATATATATTACCCAATTTCTATGTTTTTACTATCTAGCAGAAAAGCTTTACCTTTTTTTTTACATTTATACCACCAAAATCTTTTATACTGCATCAAAAATATAACTATTTTAACTTTTAACATGTAAAATATACCTTTTCATGTATAAGTAAGGTAATATGCATATAATAATTCAATTTGTTATGTAGAGTGGAGAAAAAACAAGGAACCGAGGCCTATGAGCACTCAAGCGCTCATTGGACGCAGAAAAAGTGAGGTCGGCGCCTATGCGCCCAACTTGGGAGTAGCGCGATGTTGCTTCCCGAAAGCTTGACTCTTAGGCACCAAGTATGGTCGCCTAAGCGCCCTGGACAGTATATTTCAGGATTTTTTTTAATCTCAATTTTGAGCAGTTTGTTACAAGGGCTTTGAGTTTCTTTCTCTAAAATTCTTCGACAAACATCCCGGTAAAGATAAGAATTTTGAGAAGAAATATGTGCTATTATTTTGTAAAACTTTCTAAATTTCAGTGGAATTTCTGGTTGTGTGGCTTCGTGATTTTTTTCACGTTCTCGGAGTTTTCCTTTAAATATTCTTTTATGTTTTTTGGTTGTTTTGATTATGTTATTTATTTAAGCTTTATTTTGTTTTTTATCGAATCTTGTGCTTTCTATTTAAGCTTAGGATGAATTAGAAACATATTGTAAAATAAACAACAATTCCAAACAAATCTCTAATACCATTTTGTTAGGAAATTCTAAACTACCATTCCCAACTTTATTAGGGCTTAGGATCAACTATACTGAGCAATGACTAAAGTAGTAAGGTTCAAAGTGGAGAAGTTCAATGGGACGAACTTTACTTTTTGGAAGATGCAAGTAGAGGAAGAATGGCAACTGTTGGAACAAACAACACTGGATTTGATTAGGTAGTCACTTTCCTTATTTATTCAACATTGTCAATGATAAAATTATGGTTGATCTCATGGAGACACCAACTAAGATGTACGAAAAACCTTTTGTTTCCAATAAGGTTTTTCTGATTAAGAAATTATTCAATATGAATATGGTGAATGGGAGTTCAGCGGCAGAAAATCTCAATAACTTCAACACCGTAACGAGCGAGTTGTGTTCTATGGGGATCATGTTTGATGATGAGGTCGGAACATTGGTTACTATCTTCATTATCGGATAGTTGGGATGGTTTGGTAACATCGGTGGGTAGTTCTTCTGGGACTTCTAGTTGAACTTTGATGATATCGTGGGCTTATTGCTGAATGAAGAAGTTCGCAGAAAAGCAACAAATGATGATTCTTCAGGCTCTAAGTTGAATGTTGATAGCAAATGCTGGAATCTATGCAAGAATATGGGTAGAGTCAGATCCAAGTCTAAGAAAAGAAAGCTCGAGTAACGTGGAGGAGAATGCTTGAACCACGGTAAGAAGATGAATGTAAAGCTCCAAGGAAAGCTGGTGGTGGAGGACAAGAAAGCCATTACTTTACAAAGGTCTCTACTAGTGAAATCCAAAGTGACTCCCTGGTACTATCCCTTGTAAGTATTGAATTATGGATAGTTGATTTAGATACCTCTTTTTATGCTTGCTCCAATAAAGAGGTATTTAAAAATACACTCAGAGTAATATATGTAAGACTTATTTGAGAGATAAGAATGCTTGCAGAATAGTAGGAAAGGCTATAGTAGAAAATGAGAAAGACTTGAAGCTGAAGTATCTCAGTTCAGATAATGAGGGTAAGTACCGTTATCTAAAGTTCTGGAATTTCTGTGCTATCAGGCATGAGTTCACTGTCCCAAGAATAGTGGAGCAGGTTGGTTTAGCTGAGTGCATGAACAAAACAATTACGGAGTATGCTAGGAGCATGAGGCTGCATGCAGGCTTGCCAAAATAGTTTTTCGTTGAAGCAATATACACTGTAGTTTATCTTATCAACCATAGTCCTTCAGTGCCTTTGAAAGAAATCTTACCTGAAGAAGCGTGGGGTGACAAAAAGGTATGTCCATCTCACTTAAAAGTAATTGGGTATTCTGCATATGTGCATGTTGTTGCAGAGTCCTAAAGCAAGCTTGACTCAAAATCTGTCAAATGCACCTTCATTGAATATGACTCAAATAAATTTGGTTGCAAGATCGGGGATTATCAGAATCAGAAATTCATCAGGAGGAGGGATGCCACTTTTAATGAAATTGAGATATACAAGGATAGGGTTGGAACTCCGGATAAGTTATTTCAGAAGAATCCAAATATGTTGAGATATAAGATAATGATGATGAGGAGGATGGAGAAAGAAGCTGTGCACTACCAGAAAGAGCATTGGAAGCTCCTTTATCACCTGTTATAGAAGTCAGAAGATCTAACAGAGAGATACGACTTGTACACAAGTATTCTCCTTATTTACACTATTTGTTATCAACTGATAGTGGTGAACCAGAGTGCTTGGAGGGGGTCGCTCAATTTGAAGATTCGAGGGAGCGGGAACTCGTCTTGGATGAAGAAACACAATCTTTGGAGTCAAATCAGAGTTGGGATTTGACTATACTACCAAATGAAAAAAGAGAACAACATAATAAGTGGGTCTACAGGCTAAAAAAGGAGTCAAGTGGTAGCTAGCACTACAAGACATAACTTAATGTGAAGAGTTTTCAGCAGAAAGGAGTGGATTACATAGAGATGTTCTCCCCAGTGATGAAGATGACGACTATCAGAGTTATACTGAGTCTGGTAGCAAAGGAAGATCTACATCTAGAGCAGATGGATGTAAAACAGCTTTATTACATGGAGATCTAAAAGATGAGCTATACATAGTGCAACCATAAGGTTACAAGGTTTCAGTATTATAAAGGCATATCAAAATAGGATATTTTAACATCATATTAATGTTAGGTATGTCGAAGATCGTTAAATCCATTAGGGCATCTCTTTCAAATGTTTTATGCAATTGTAGCTACTCCAACCATATAACCGCCATATTTATTTCATATTTTGTTTCCAGATGTAAAACCAATCATAAAACTAAGCATTTTCGTCTCCACAACCCCTTACGTGATTAACTGCACACCTCAAAATATTTTTTTTTAAAATAAGATATTTTATATGATGTAAAAGTTATCATGATTTCCTCCATTGTGAATTCTATTTTACAATAAAGAATGCAGTGAAAACTTTTACATCATATGAAATATTTTTTTCAAAAAACATATTTCAAAGTATGAAATTAATCATGTATGTGGTTTGCAGAAACAAGAATGATTAGATTAATGATCAATTTTCTACTTGGAAAATGAAATGTAAAATAAATAAACTCATGCAGGGTTTGGTGTATCTATGACGATAACCAATATTAGATCTGAAAATTTTAAAAAAATAAGACAGATTATCGATCTTTGATAACCCTAATAGCCTCAGTAGGTTGTTAGCGTTCTGATTTCGGCTTAACTATTGTCGGCTCTAAGAAAATTTGATCCAAAATNAAAAAAAAAAAGACAGATTATCGATCTTTGATAACCCTAACAGCCTCAGTAGGTTGTTAGCGTTCTGATTTCGGCTTAACTATTGTCGGCTCTAAGAAAATTTGATCCAAAATTTTTTGCTCAAAGCTCGAGTCGTTTATTTTGATCATATCTTTATTTGAGTCAAAATTAAAATTAGTCAATTTTTTAGTGATAATCATTGCTTCAAATTAAGAAAAAAATAATTTTGACGGTTTTATTTAGAATTTCTGATATCTCTTTCTAATATTGCCTACAATTATAGCTACTCCAATTTTTTCAAGGATATATTTGTTTTTTATGTTTTGTTTCCAACTGTAGAGTCAGTCATAGATTAATTATATTCATCGCCGCAGTACCTTACTTGATTAAATGCACACTTCAAAATATGTTCTTAGAAGAAATATTTCAAATGTTGTAAGAGTTTTCACTGCATTCTCTAATATCCAGTCTAATTTTCATTTCCAAAATGAAAAATCATTTTGAAAGCTATTCATTTTGAAAAGAGATCTACCCAAATTTCTATGACCAACAAATAACTTTCGATAGATATTCTCTCACATCAGAAGANATGTTTTGTTTCCAACTGTAGAGTCAGTCATAGATTAATTATATTCATCGCCGCAGTACCTTACTTGATTAAATGCACACTTCAAAATATGTTCTTAGAAGGAATATTTCAAATGTTGTAAGAGTTTTCACTACATCCTCTAATATGCAGTCTAATTTTCATTTCCAAAATGAAAAATCATTTCGAAAGCTATTCATGTTGAAAAGAGATCTACCCAAATTTCTATGACCAACAAATAACTTTCGATAGATATTCTCTCACATCAGAAGAATTAATCTGTTTAACATTTCACTGTAAAGTTCATCATACACCTTCCACCAATAAAAATATTGAAAAAAAAAATGAAAGTAATGTATTTTGACACATTTTTTCTCTAACTTAGTTCAGGAGTTGTTTGATTTGAAATATTTTAATTGAAGAATAAAAGAGATAATAGGTCTTGAAATTTTTTGGTGTTCGATCAACTCAAAATAAATTCANGTGTAAGGTTATCATACACCTTCCACCAATAAAAATATTGAGAAAAAAAAATGAAAGTAATGTATTTTGACACATTTTTTCTCTAATGGTTTGAAATGTTTTAATTGAAGAATAAAAGAGATAATAGGTCTTGAAATTTTTTGGTGTTCGATCAACTCAAAATAAATTCAAAACAATTTGTTGAATCATTTAAAAGTTACCCTTTATGTTTTTTTTAGAGTAGTGATCGGAATTGTAATATTTGTGACTTTTGCCTTTGAGCAGCTCCAACGTGGAGGTTAAAGGAAAAATGTCACAAAGGACTCCATTGCTACCCTCACGACATCATCCAATGCTAGCGAACATTATGCATGCTTCCGCACCCAATGCAAGTTTGACATTGCCTCCACTACTACATATAACGACACTGGCTACTTATTTATGCACTGTGCTTCCCTCAATAACTATTGAACATGATTCCCATTTTAGCTCTAGGTTTACTTTTTAAAATTCTCATTCATTATACATTAAACCAAATAAATAATAATAATTTTTTAAATATCAATAAATGTCAAATTATTAGGGCAAATTAGCATATTTATGAGTGAAATATATGATGGAATTCCCAATATAAGGATAGAAACTCCTTCAATCTTCAAAGCTTAAATAAGAAATATATTTATTTGTGATCCATAATAGCTAGATGACAAGTGAAAAGACTTATATATTAATTGACCAATATATTTTTTTGAAGGATTCCCTTCCTCCATAATTAAAGATTCTCAACTTATTAAGNAAGTCACAAAGGACTCCATTGCTACCCTCGCGACATCATCCAATGCTAGCGAACATTATGCATGCTTCCGCACCCAATGCAAGTTTGACACTGCCTCCACTACTACATATAACGACACTGGCTACTTAGTTATGCACTGTGCTCCCCTCAATAGCTATTGAACATGATTCCCATTTTAGCTCTAGGTTTACTTTTTAATTCTCATTCATTATACATTAAACCAAATAAATAATAATAATTTTTTAAATATCAATAAATGTCAAATTATTAGGGCAAATTAGCATATTTATGAGTGAAATATATGATGGAATTCCCAATATAAGGATAGAAACTCCTTCAATCTTGAAAGCTTAAATAAGAAATATATATTTGTGATCCATAATAGCTAGATGACAAGTAAAAAGACTTGTATATTAATTGACCAATATATTTTTTTGAAGGATTCCCTTCCTCCATAATTAAAGATTCTCAACTTATTAAGAACTTTGGATTAAACCAATCATAATGAAAGGTTTAAGATAATGATGTCTCTTGCAATGTAATGCCAAATTACTTTGCTTCCTCATTGATGAAGTCCTAATTGATGTGATTATTAAACTCAAAACTTGAGATAATCATTATCCCTAATGAGGTTAACCAATAACTCATTTGATTTGATGAAATGAGTGCAAGTATAATTATATTTTGTTTAGAAATTTCATAATGATTTTTGGTTTGTTTTAATGTAAGCAATGGATAATTAATTTATATTTGAAATATAAATATAAATATATATATATATATTTAACTATGNTATAATTATGATTATGATGATGTGATTGACTCCAGTTATATATGGAGTCGTGTGTTGAAATGTCAAATTCTCAGATATTATTGGGTATACACCCACGAAATAATTGTGTATGATGGATTTTTTTTTTTGTGAGATTTTATTGTAAGGGGAAAATATTAGGTTAGGACTTCGGATCATTGAGAGTCCAATAAGGAGGCATCACGTGTAAAGTGAATCTATCAAAATATATTGTGATTGGTTCACTTCACACGTGTCGCCCCCCCTGTTAGACTCCTGATGCATCCGGAGTCCTGACCTAATATTTTCTCCGTTGTAAGGGTCTGCGTAAAGAATCCAAATTAATAGGGTTTTATTAGATACTCATGCATATTATAAAATTTACGGCAGTAGAATGACAAATTATTATTTTAATTTATTCAAAGATTTAATACGTATTTAGAAGAGAAAAGAAAGTAATTATATAAGAAGTTTTTATGTGAAAAATCCGTAAAGGAAAAAATCACATGTCTGACCCAACTGAAAAGTTTCACTATAAAAGAATAAATATAGTTGCAACAATTTATCACACTAGCGAGAAAGCATTATTAGGTTTCCCATATTATAATGTCAATGTACGAATGAGTTTGTTGTATGAATGGGCAGCGACTGAAGGCAGCAGGTGGTGGTCGGCAGCGGTGGTGACAGCATTCGGCGGTGGTCGAATGCGGTTGGCAGTAGTCGATGACGGCTAGCGGCGATTGACGATGGCAAGGGTGATGCTAGACTTTGGCTCCTTCTCAAAGCTTCAAGTTCTTTCCCATACTCAAGTTCTCCTCTCCTCTCCTCTCTCATGGTAGGGTTGGGCTTTATTTATAGATTTTTAGGTACAATTAGTGCAGAAATATAAATCATTTTAACTAGACAGCTCAAAGGGTGTCTCCTCTATCAGTCGTTGTTTTATGGATATTAAAGTGCTTTAATGATGTCAAAATTGAGCTATCTTATGCTCGTTGCATTCCTCTTGCCGATCCGACTATGAACTCCATGGATTCGGCATTCATTTGACCTCCCAAATGTGTGCAAAAATTCAAATTATGGTTTAATAGCTTGATCATGACCTTATTTGGTTCATATTAGATTAATATTGATACTATTAGGTCTGTGTCGTCGAGTTGGTCAATTCGATTATAAGNCCATTTGACCTCCCAAATGTGTGCAAAAATTCAAATTATGGTTTAATAGCTTGATCATGACCCTATTTGGTTCATATTAGATTAATATTGATACTATTAGGTCTGTGTCGTCGAGTTGGTCAATTCGATTATAAGTTACTGAAATCAGAGCATCAAATGATTTTTATTAAGTTTGAATACTCATTGTCAAAAAATTTACTTAGAGATTCATGTTATATCTCGAGATTCATGTCGAATGATTAAAAACTTGTTATAATATATATTGTAGATGATTAGTCAAATTATTTCATCCATGTGGCTGTTTGGCTGAGCCTGATCTACCTATATGGCAGAATTATGTGGTCGATATGTTTAGTTAGATCATGTGTTGATTGAATTATAACTAGCCGTAAAATTAGGGTTTGTTTGGGGCAGCTTGTGCGTTTCAGGATAAGCCGCTTATCTGAAACACGGCCCGTGGGTTGGTCGCAGGGGTCGATCTGTGACCTGCGTTTAGTGTAAAAACCCAAATGTAGTTTCTGATAAGTTGGTGAAACGCGTGAACCAAACGGTACGGCGGCCCAAACAGACCCTTAGTCGGAAAATATTTTATTGCTTTAAGTATAAGTTTAATTCAAGAATTATAGGTTTTTAATTAATNCCGCAGGGGTCGATCTGTGACCTGCGTTTAGTGTAAAAACCCAAATGTAGTTTCTGATAAGCTGGTGAAACGCGTGAACCAAACGGTACGGCGGCCCAAACGGACCCTTAGTCGGAAAATATTTTATTGCTTTAAGTATAAGTTTAATTCAAGAATTATAGGTTTTTAATTAATTCTAAGTATTAGTTGGTCACTTTAAAGAAAATGAAATGAGATATTGTCTGCTGCTAGCTACCACGTACAACAATTCCTACTACACGCCTCCATGTGATAAGCTTTCTGAAAACTTAAATTTAAATATTAAATAAAGCATAAAAAAAGACAACCAAAATTTCAATCGCTGTTTTCCCAACTTTAATTAGGCGCTCCCACTTCTGAGACCCAAAGTTTGACTCAAAATTCGACCACGTCATTCTCCTCCACACGGTTCCAAGAAATGGTTCCTTCTTGTACTGCCGCGCAACCCACATGCGGTAACTCGGCGGGCTAGAAATCTCCGCCTCCGGTAACCGCTACCCGTATCCGAGGCAGCGCGGGCGCGAGAGGCACGTGGTAGAATCCTATTGGCTGGCCCTGAGTCGTCGGGATTCAGAGCAGCAAAGAGGAAGAAAAAGGATAGAGAGATTGAGATAGAGAGAGAGAGAGAGAGAGAGAGAGTGAGAGAGGACAGTCGCTCTCGTTTGTTCTACAGAGTTCATACTCGTTTCTCTGCTTTACCCATTGTTTTCTTCTCCAAATTCTCTAATTTCTCTTCCGAATTTCATTACCAGGCCTGTAAAATTCCACCTGCAATGCCCGATCTAGTGTTTCATCTTGATTAATTGGGCTTTTGCCGGTTTCTGGGGTTAGTTTGGGATTGGTGAAGTGAGAAATGCTGGTGGCTGCCGCCGGTGGGATGAGCCGAATAGGGTACGGCGGAAGCTGCGGCGAGAGCAGCGAGGAGGAGCTTTCTGTGCTTCCCAGGCATACGAAGGTGGTGGTTACTGGGAATAACAGGACTAAGTCGGTGCTTGTCGGGCTACAGGGGGTAGTCAAGAAGGCGGTGGGGCTTGGCGGCTGGCATTGGCTGGTAATTGAGATTCTTCGTTTGATTTCTTTTAATCAATTTTGAACTGGTGTTTTTCTGATAATTGTGGTTGGTTTCAGTGCTTCTGGTTAGAGTATCGGTTGGGATTTTGGAAATGGCTTTTGAGGGCTTGATTTGCTTGGAAATATGATTCTGATGTGGCAATGCGGTAGAATTGTGAGAGTTCTGGTATTGGATTCNATTCTGGTTAGAGTATGGGTTGGGATTTTGGAAATGGCTTTTGAGAGCTTGATTTGCTTGGAAATATGATTCTGATGTGGCAATGCGGTAGAATTGTGAGAGTTCTGGTATTGGATTCGGGGTTTCCTTTTTTTGAGTTCGAATTTCTTGCTTTTTTAGTAAGTGGGTGCTTGTTCTCGTAAAAGGAACTTCTTTTTCGTTTTTTTTTCTAATATTTTATTGAGTTAATCGTGGCTTTGATTCCTTGAATTAATTATTTCTGGTTGCTTAAATAATTGCTAGGGTTAGATTTAAGAGATTTCCTAATTTTGTAATTTTAAGTTTAGGGTTTCAATTTAGATTAAGCATTAATTGCTACACCCAAAAAATTAGGGTTTTTTGGATGCAGTTTTTGAGTGAACTTCCGCTTCTGAATTGTGCATCTTATCCTCAGTTTATTTCCAGGGTTTTCTGGCTTAAAATTTATATTTTTTTCGTAAATGGACTTGAAATCCGAAGCATTTCTTCGTGATTTATGGTTTATTTTGTATCATGGAACTTTGGCCTTTCCATTTATTGGTATTGGTTATTTGCNCATGCATTTTTTAGTGAACTTCCGCTTCTGAATTGCGCATGTTATGCTCAGTTTATTTCTAGGGTTTTCTGGCTTAAATTTTATATTTTTTTCGTAAATGAACTTGAAATCCGAAGCAATTCTTCGTGATTTATGGTTTATTTTGTATCATGGAACTTTGGCCTTTCCATTTATTGGTATTGGTTATTTGCNCCTGGCTTAAATTTTATATTTTTTTCTTAAATGAACTTGAAATCCGAAGCAATTCTTCGTGATTTATGGTTTTATTTTGTATCATGGAACTTTGGCCTTTCCATTTATTGGTATTGGTTATTTGCTCTAGCAAATTTACGTGCTTTCGTTGTTTCTTTTCTATTTTCCGCTAATTGAGTGGGGCAGCTTCTGCGGCTGCCCTAATGTGTAATCATTGATTGGAGCAGGAGGGTTCTGCATGGCTTGTTTTTTTAGTTATTATTATTAGGCTAGGGTTTGAGTAAATGTTGGCTGAAAGTGGCTGATTTCATTTCAACGGCTTTTAATTCATAGATCTCCGTGAATCTTTGATTCATGCTCCCGCATAGCAAATTTAGAAGGTTATTTCAGTCTGCAATTAACTCTTGTTCTCTGAATGGCATTAATTTTGCTGCCTCTCTCGTTAAGAACTGTTAGCCTATTTGGTTAATATGCCCGCTTTCCTCTTTTTTTTCCATTCAACTAATGTTGAGTATTTGGATTAGATGGCTTACTTATATTCCTGATTTTAAAATTTTCATTTTTCTTAAGATGTTCACATTTAATTGGTTTTCTTTCTGGTACTTTATCGGCATCATCTGAGCTTTTTTATGTATTTACATCTTCTGCAATGCTATTATGGGTGTTTCTATAAAAGTAGAATTATAACTATTTTATAGTTTTCTAATTTGCTTCTTGCTCATAAGAGTTTTTATGCTGTGAATTTTAAAGTGTATCTTGCTAAACTTTTTTTTTTATAGTTGCTACTATGAGATGGTGTTCTGTAGAACTTGTTTGAAACTTAATTGTTCAAAATTTATTTTTACATGCATTTGAATTTTATACGTTGGGTTTTATGTACTGGCTGTTCATCTTTTTTGGTTTTCAGTTTCTGCTGCTGTTTGGATCATTCTGAAAAGTTATATTTTCGTGAATCTTCAAGTTGTGGGTATGAGATTTCTCTTGTATTTGGAGATCTCTGTTATGGGGCCATTTTAACTAAGTCATTTTGAAGCAGCTTGGGATTTGATTTTGTTCCAATTTCTATATTGAGGGAACACAATTTAATTAAGATAAAATGCTATGATTTTTTTATTCTGGTGAACATAACGTTTTTCTGTTTTTTTCTTTCCCTTGTTTTTTAATACCAGTTTTCTGCTTCCGGGGTTTGGATGCTGCTTCCTCTTTTAGCATTTTTTTTTTCCAGAATCGCATGCTATTTGTGCTACATGCATGTATTGAATCTTGTTTATTTTTTCTTGTTTTTTTTTTTTAAATTTTGCAAGCAGTTTTCTATTTCTTGCATGATACATTTGATGAACAATTTTCAAATTTTGCTACAGTTCTGTCATCTTCTGAATAGCTGTTACGCAACTAAAGCGGGCTTAAGATAATTAGAGTTATTTGCGCTTGCAGGTTCTAACAAATGGCATTGAAGTGAAGCTTCAGAGGAATGCTCTCAGTGTAATTGAAGCACCAACTGGTCGTGAGGATGATGATGAACTTGAATGTGAAAATGTGCAGTGGAATAGCTCTGATCTGGGTAAATTCCTTGCAAATTTTATGCACACAACTTAAAAAATATTTTATTTATTTAGTCATTTATTTTATGTGCTGCATATTTTAGAGCAAGCATTGTTCTCTATCTTAAAGGCCAACAAACTTATCTTGCAGTGAATCAGAATCTCATTTTGATTTTGCCCATCTTCTATAAATATCTTTTTAGATTCCGGTATCAATAAGCATAATTGGCTTTTTCTGATTATCCATAGATATATATCTTTTAAAACTACATGAAACTGGTTTTCTTCTTTTTTTGCTTCTCTTTTATTCGTTTGGATTTCTTTATAAGATCCTCAAATTAATTTTTTCTAAATTTCAAATATTTTTTTTATTGAGCATGAGAGATTTTATACTATTGATTCTTAGAAGTTCTTGATTTTCTTTCTATGGCCTATTAACATTTTGTCTAGATTCGCAACTCTCGTTCTTTCTACTTCTGGATATGTATCAAGTAGTTACTTTGACCGTCCATAAATTTCTTAGTTGCTGTAAAAATCTGATTTTTTATAGATATTTCATATTAATCTTTAAGTTACTTTTAAAGATACAATATTTGATTTTTTTATTTTCTCAAAAAGAGCAACAGCAAAGTGCTCTCTTTGTATCTATCCCCCAAAATTTCTCCTCAAGCATTGTTTTTGAGGGCAAGCAGAACCATTCTGCAAAGTTTATGCATGCTTCTTACTTAAGCTAGATTGATTATCTCTCATTCACGACCTTTTAATTATTCTGAACATCTTTTCTTTTCAGTGCTGCCCCTCATTTGTTCTTTCGCCTTTATTCATCCTCCACATTCCTTTTACAGCGTTGTTTCTCTTTGCAGCATCTGATGAAATGCAGTCACAAAAGCCACACAAATCAAGAAATCGGTCTCACAAAGCTTCCGCTCATAAATCGTTCAGCCGTTCCCATTCTTGCGACTCGCAGTCTAAAGGTTCCATTTCATCGTCTCGGGCAATGACGTCGGTATGTGGCTCGATATAAAATCGCTTCTTTAATCAGTATTTCATCAAGAGCCAGATTTTCAAATTTAAATTCAAGGGCGCATACATACATACATACCACCCAATTCCTATGTATTTACGTTTCTAACACAAACTTTTAAAAAGTGAAATGCACCTTTTCATGCATAGGTGTGGTGTCACATATGTAAAAATTTAGGTGTTAGATATGTAAATACAGAAATTGATTGGTATCTATGTAAATCTTCCTTTAAATTACTTCACATGTGGCCTATGCTTTAGCTCTTGGGGGCCGAAATGCTTTATGTGCTTTTCTCTGTCCCAAACTTCTGCACACTTTTTGGTGCTTCTTTGCTCTTAGTGCTTTTACACGTTTGAACATCTGTGGAGCAATTTGCTTGCGTTGTTTTCTCAACAGTTCTTCACTATTTTTCTTTATTTTTTACATTTTGAATGTTTTTTTTCTTACAGAAAGTCGACTTGAGCAAGCTAGAAACTACAGCATTATGGAGATATTGGCATCATTTCAATCTTGTAAGTTCTTTAACTTTAATGCACTATTTCTCTCAGGGAGCCCATTAAGTATCATAAATTTTTTTTAATTATCTGAATTGAAAATGATAGAAAATAAAGAGTTACATACTTAGTAAATAATTTTATAATCAAAGTTATGGTGATAAACTAAGAACTCACACAGATGAAGTCAAGTGAAGCCTATAGAAAGCCTCACTAACATAGCATCTCTTCTCCTAAAATACCTTTTGATTATATTTTGGAAGATTTACATACATACCACTCAATTCTTATATATTTACGTATCCGAGACCTAAAACTTCAATTTTTTCACCTTGCTTATGCATGAAAAAGGTGTATTTAACTTTTTAAAAGTTAAAAAAGTGATATTTTGATCTAATATGGAAGTTTTCGGTTGTTATAAATGTAAAAATGCAAAATTTAACTGTTCGAGATGTAAAATCATAAGAATTGCCTGATTTAAGAGGCTTTCTTTTATGCAGATGGAACAAGTGGGTGTCATCCCTAACCCCTCCAAAGAACAGTTAATAGATGTGGTTCAAAGGCATTTCATGTCACAGGTTCGTCGTCTTCCTTCCACCCATAGTACATTTTCAACATCCTCCATCAAAGGAAACTGATTCCAAATCTTGTTTATAACCCAATTGCTCTCCATTCAAAAATATAGCAATTGGATGAGCTGCAGGTAATCTCCGGGTTCGTCCAGGCGGCGAAAAGACTCAAATCCGTCTGCAACTGATGCGTAGATCAGAAGATATGTTGTCTTCGAAAATTTGTGATTCGAGCTCCCACTAACTGATTGATATTTGTGATATTTTTCGCTGCCTGTAGCTATATTTCATGTAACATATGTATCCCTCTGGTTTGGGTTGCTGGAACTCTGCATGGGTGACTGGGTTCTTCTTCTTCTTCTTCTATTGCTAGAGGTTGCAGATCTTGTAATGTAGATACTGCGCCATCTTTGAAGACGTGGTAGTTGCCATTTAGGGCCCTTAATGTTCCCAATCTGCTGAAACTCTTAACTGACCATTGTCTTTGTTCTTTCTGTGAAGCTGTTTTCTGCTATCATTCGTCCTTTTTCTCAATCATGGCTGTGGAAATTGCCTGTTTGTTTGTGTTTGATCTAACTTGGCTTAATAAGCAGATGCCTGATTTTGTTTATGTATGCATTTTTTTTGTGTCATTATGTATGTTTCTGTTTTATAATCTCTATCATTGATATACAAACCCAACATCAAGTTTTATAAAATTTATTTAAAAATAAGAAATGCTTTATGCTGTATGGTGATGTATCCATTTGAAAACTATGAATATGAAAAAATAGATTCAGTTATAATAAATATATACTTTGTTACTATGGTTGCTTGATGTATGATTAAATGTGCTTCAGATTCTCTTATGGCTATATGATATGCTTCCATATTTTGAAAGTGTTAAATATGACTTAAATTTGAACTGTTATTATGTGCTTGCCTGAAAAGGAAAGATTTTGAATATATTATATGGAGATAAATCAACATATAAGTATATTATATAAAGTTTGGTTTTGGATTTGTATAGAATGGAGCAGTAATAACACAAAAATTTAAAAATTATGTTTTTAAAAGTTGGATGGTATATGAAATGTTAGTTATATATGTGTTATATTCTTCGTATGATTGTTGAAATATGTGTATATGTTGCATAAGTAAGGCGAGGTGATCTNAGTTGTTAAAATGACTCTTTGTTCGTGAACAGCTCATGTTCGACTCGTTAAGCAAATGAGCCGAACAGGAACACACTTTTTGAGCTCGAAATATAAACGAGCCGAACACAAGCTGAGCATGAGCGAATCAAGGAATTTTTGTAGTAGATGCACTAAAAGAATATGAACATAAGTATCTTATGATTTTTATCTCTACTCATAAATTCTGTTAATATATATTAAATTAAGCCTAAAAGCCAACAATCACATGATATTTTATTTATCACAGTAATTTAAACGTGTAAATTTGTAGTACGAATAGCACATAATTAAACAAAAAAGAACAGTTTAGAGCCCTCTTATGGTTAAGTATTAGAGAGAAAAACACGAGGGGTCATTTGCAAAACCTTGGTAGATGCTATTAGATGAGCCTCCCGAATGACCTTATGTGCATAAGAATTTCATTTCACACATAGGCATGATCGAACCCATGACACCAGAAGTCTTACAAATTGCGAATCAAAGAGTCAAGGTAGGCGGCGCGCACGCGCGCACACACACACACACACACAATAAAAAATACCACTTTTACTTACTTTTTTTTAAAGTGAAATACACTTCTTCGTGCATACAAGTTTATGATACCAAATCTGTTATAAATGTAAATATTAAAATTTTAAGTATATTGTAAATGCATGGGATAGTGTGGGATGTATGTATACTTCGCTTGAGAAATAAAATAATGAGAAAGCCAAAGATAGAGATCGCTCAAGAGTTGCTCTTGAAAGAATCCTTGCCTCATACTTGGGAGCTTCTGTGCCAAGATCTTGAAAGAATCCTTGCCTCTTGATACTTGGTCTTCATCTTCTATATATACTTGCAAATTAGAATATTCATAGGTAGACTCAACCTTATTTTAATTTAATTTCTTCAAGGCATCCTCCAACTCGTGTTTGGGACAACGGACTCTAAAATATTAACTCTTCTATAAATCGTTGTACACAAAACGAGACAAGTTTATGCAAAAATAAGGGTAGAAATAATAGATTATATTCCGTAGGTACCAAACCAAAACTTTACAATACCAAATATATAAAAAATAAACACTTACAATTCGAGATACAGACGATCTGATTTCTCTGATCCTAACCCCAAGATTCAAGACAACAATCATATATCCCGTGTCCCCAACATTTTAAGCCTTATTTATATATACTCCACCATAATAACTAATAAAATGACTAAATTGTCTTTTTTGTCACGAGCCTATATAAGTCATCAAATTATTCTTTATTACTTTTAAAAGATTACATAAAAAGCTAAGAAGTTATTTATCATCTGCAACAAGCTCTTTTTTTTTTCCTTCCAACCATCTTCTCCCACTTCAATTTCTTCAACCTCCATCTTCATAACATAAGAAAATGAAAATATATCACCATCAACTTCATGCTTCCCCAATCCTTGAAAACTGAATGTGCCATAAAAAAAATTTCAGCAGCTGTGAAGAGAATTCAAAAAGCTCAGAACATTAAAAGTTGTTTGTCCGCTCCTTTCACCCTACAGTGACTTGGTAGAATGTGGCACTGTACTGGAGTGCATGTACCACAGAACCATAGCTAAATTAATTATAATCCAATAACGCAGCAAGAGAAAATGATACAGAATGGTAACGGCAATATAAATGGCCTTCTAAGCCCAACATAAATCTTCTTAAAGCCTTAATGACAATTAACTCAGAAATTAACAATTGATAATTAAAGTATATTTTGAACTCCTTCACAAATCTTATAAATATTTACCATTTACTCATAAATATGCTGCTGGAATTGGAAGCATCACTTTTTCTTCAAACAAGCATTGCTTTTACCATTTTTAAATAACCCATTCAATAGTACTTTAATCAAAAGCTGTTTCAGCTCAAAATACTGATCCATACGTCCAGTACTATAACTTCCTCCACCTGCAATAAAATAGAAACAAATGATGCAAAAATTCAATTTTTCCAACAGAGGAAAAAATCAGCTAATTAGATAATGTATAATACATTCCTAAAAATGAGGAATTTAGCAGCACTGAAAATGATTTTAAAGAAAGCAGACCAAATATTATTCTATAGCAATTGTATTTTACCATGTGCGGGGAAAGGGGAAGAGAGAGATGGAGAGGGGGAGGAAGAGGACAAATCAATGGAGGGGCCTCTCCAGTGCATACACGTATTCTATGTATCTCCTCTCCCCCAAGTCCTCACGGGAATCCAGAGAAACAGACATAATATAATGAAGCTGCAGGGCGTACACCTTGCTTTGCTGGATTGCATGTGAAGCTTCTCTCTCTCTCTCCTCGGTATCTCTCGGATTCAGACATATGGTATAGAGAGAGAGGTCTGGCTTCCTCCCTCTCTCTCTCTATCCAACTGGCAGTTTTAATTTCATCTGAATGAGGAAACCGAGATGATGTTCCAAGGATGGAATGGAGAGAGGACAAGATTGGTCTGGGATACGGGTATAATTCAAAGTCTTCTCATCCCATCCTCAAACTACTCTACTGCACCA
>JXCR01070048.1:30284-41611 GCA_002079205.1 Phalaenopsis hybrid cultivar
TTATGTTGGGCTTAGAAGGCCATTTATATTGCCGTTACCATTCTGTATCATTTTCTCTTGCTGCGTTATTGGATTATAATTAATTTTGCTATGGTTCTGTGGTACATGCACTCCAGTACAGTGCCACATTCTACCAAGTCACTGTAGGGTGAAAGGAGCGGACAAACAACTTTTAATGTTCTGAGCTTTTTGAATTCTCTTCACAGCTGCTGAAATTTTTTTTATGGCACATTCAGTTTTCAAGGATTGGGGAAGCATGAAGTTGATGGTGATATATTTTCATTTTCTTATGTTATGAAGATGGAGGTTGAAGAAATTGAAGTGGGAGAAGATGGTTGGAAGGAAAAAAAAAAGAGCTTGTTGCAGATGATAAATAACTTCTTAGCTTTTTATGTAATCTTTTAAAAGTAATAAAGAATAATTTGATGACTTATATAGGCTCGTGACAAAAAAGACAATTTAGTCATTTTATTAGTTATTATGGTGGAGTATATATAAATAAGGCTTAAAATGTTGGGGACACGGGATATATGATTGTTGTCTTGAATCTTGGGGTTAGGATCAGAGAAATCAGATCGTCTGTATCTCGAATTGTAAGTGTTTATTTTTTATATATTTGGTATTGTAAAGTTTTGGTTTGGTACCTACGGAATATAATCTATTATTTCTACCCTTATTTTTGCATAAACTTGTCTCGTTTTGTGTACAACGATTTATAGAAGAGTTAATATTTTAGAGTCCGTTGTCCCAAACACGAGTTGGAGGATGCCTTGAAGAAATTAAATTAAAATAAGGTTGAGTCTACCTATGAATATTCTAATTTGCAAGTATATATAGAAGATGAAGACCAAGTATCAAGAGGCAAGGATTCTTTCAAGATCTTGGCACAGAAGCTCCCAAGTATGAGGCAAGGATTCTTTCAAGAGCAACTCTTGAGCGATCTCTATCTTTGGCTTTCTCATTATTTTATTTCTCAAGCGAAGTATACATACATCCCACACTATCCCATGCATTTACAATATACTTAAAATTTTAATATTTACATTTATAACAGATTTGGTATCATAAACTTGTATGCACGAAGAAGTGTATTTCACTTTAAAAAAAAGTAAGTAAAAGTGGTATTTTTTATTGTGTGTGTGTGTGTGTGTGCGCGCGTGCGCGCCGCCTACCTTGACTCTTTGATTCGCAATTTGTAAGACTTCTGGTGTCATGGGTTCGATCATGCCTATGTGTGAAATGAAATTCTTATGCACATAAGGTCATTCGGGAGGCTCATCTAATAGCATCTACCAAGGTTTTGCAAATGACCCCTCGTGTTTTTCTCTCTAATACTTAACCATAAGAGGGCTCTAAACTGTTCTTTTTTGTTTAATTATGTGCTATTCGTACTACAAATTTACACGTTTAAATTACTGTGATAAATAAAATATCATGTGATTGTTGGCTTTTAGGCTTAATTTAATATATATTAACAGAATTTATGAGTAGAGATAAAAATCATAAGATACTTATGTTCATATTCTTTTAGTGCATCTACTACAAAAATTCCTTGATTCGCTCATGCTCAGCTTGTGTTCGGCTCGTTTATATTTCGAGCTCAAAAAGTGTGTTCCTGTTCGGCTCATTTGCTTAACGAGTCGAACATGAGCTGTTCACGAACAAAGAGTCATTTTAACAACTCTAATCATGTAGTCATAAAACAATAAGGGTTTGAGCAAGATTTAAAAATTATTATTTATATTAATACATCATTTGAATCTAATTTAATAATTTTTATCTTATTTTCTTAATCAATATTTTAATTGATTGTAAATCTTTGTAGCCTGGTAGTCAATTAGATTTTTTTAAAATATAACTTTATATATATATATATATATATATATATATATAAACTTGATGAGCAGCATTTCGAGCCAAAACGAGCCGAACACGAACGAACACATCTTAGTTCGTGTTCGACTCGTTAACTTATCGAACAAAATTAACGAGCCGAACACGAGCTTCTTAACGAGCCGCACACGAGCTATTTGCGAACAACGAGCCGTTTTGACAACCCTATTCGTAGGTAGATATTATGTGGAAATATTTTGAAGGTAGAAGTGTAATTTTCGTGATTGATGGCTCCTTTAGTAACCTGAAGATTAAAAAATAAAATAAAATAAAAGGGTTTAAATGCACTCTAGAGTTAAAAATTAAAATTAATATATACTTACAACTAACTAAACGTATAAAATCTTTATAAAAAGGTGGCATTTACATTATTACCACCCAAGTCCTATGTATTTACATATTTAACACCCAAGCTCAATTTTTTACATTCATACCATCAAAATCTTTCAATATTACATAAGAAACCCCACTATTTTAACATTAAAAAGTGAAATACACCTTTTGATGCATAATTAAGGTAGCATATATATAAAAATTGGAATTAAGATGTCAGATATGTAAATACATAGGAAACAAGCGGCATGTATGTAAATCCTCCTTACCTTCATAATTCAAGAAAGCCGATCATTATCCACTTAAAACCTCTCTGTACGATCATCTTCTCCATCACTTTTCTTAAGCTTTTGTTATTAACATAAGCCCCTTTGCAACCAAATTCCCCAATGATCTCCTATGGAAGTATCTCAGCCCATGTGCCTCTATCATCACAAAGGATCTACCATGAGCCTATCATGGAGATAAGGGGGGAAGAGAGAGAGAGAGAGGAGAGAGAAAGAGAAAAGAAGAGAGGGAGAAAGGAGAAGAACGGCCATTGCTTTGGTGTTTTCTTTCACTTAAAAAGAACACCTTTACCACATGATAGAAGCTTTCCTGTCCCAACTACTCTTAAAAGGAAAGGCAGTCCATTACTCACCACATGCTTCAATACCTCTGGCCTTCCATGACTCTTGATGAGATTGGATGTACAGCAACCCATGGGATCTGTACGACATATTATTGAAATCAATGCAGATCTTGTGCACATCATAACTCTTAAATTCATCTATACTTCAAAAACATATACCAAAAATTTATAAGGACCTAAACTTCATCCTCCGTGTGTGATTCAGCTTAAATAATGTTTAAATGTGCAACACAGTAGTTGTAATATATATATAGATATATATATAAAGGAATGGTCGGAGGCTATGATACAAGCCCTGATCATCCCTCATACGCCTATAATTCGAGTACCACACCCTGCACTCGAGGGGAATCGAACTCCTGACCAGAGGGCACTTACAACTGACAAACAAATGTCTGACCTGAATAAGCGGCACACACACACGTGTATATATATATATATATATATATATATATATATATATATATATATATATATATATATATATATATATANAATAAAGCTCATTTCACATGAGAGAAACAGTAGCAAAACAGTAGTCCAATATGTGATTGAAATAAACTTTGTTGCCACATTCATAGCCACAAATATGCAATTAGTGTTGGCACTAAAGGCCAGCTTCAGATAGTTTTTTTTTTTGACTGTTTGTCTTTTAGTTTCTTGTCATACTGTGGTTTGGCTATTAGTTTTTGGGGCATTTACATGTAAGCCACACAATTCCTATATATTTACACATCTAACAACTAAATTTTACTTTTTACATTTATACCAGCCAAATATTTCATGTCACAGCAAAAGTACCACCATCTTAATTTTTAAAAAGTGAAATACACCATTTCATGCATAAGGTGACATGTATAAGAAAATTGAAGTTTAGATGTTAGATATTTAAATATATAGGTCTGTATGTAAATCTTCCTTAAATTTTTCTATTGTTTTTTTTCAAAAATTTCTATGATGATAAGCAATTTCTAGCAACCAGACCAAGTAGTGTGATAGTTCTATATGAAGTTTTACAATTAACTGAAAAAACAGATCCTAAAAAGGATAGAAAAGAGAGAGAAAAAAAAAAGGTTTAAAAACCTCATATGACTATACATTGCATCGACACTTTTTGGGCCAACTTCAAAGTACCAACGCATCAAGACTTTTTATGAGGTTATGAGTAATGCAATGTATCAACAGTCTGTGATTTGTGAGTTGAGACAAAAGTGGAATCTTCCTTAATTGCATCGTCTTAATTTGCATAATCATCTCATTAGTGCTAAATTTATTGTGGATTGAAGCAGTACAAAAGTTACAATGTTTTGAATATATTACTCTTTAATCATGTTGTGTGGGCTACCAGAAAAAAAGGGGCATTTACATGCATAACACACAATTCTTATGTATTTACATATCTAACAGCTAAATATTCATATTTACATACATACAACCCAAATCTTTAGCATCACATCAAAAAATATTACCATCATTACATTTTTGAAAGTGAAATATATCTTTTCATGCATAAGTTTATGAAACCAAGGTATTATTAAGTGTAAATGTCAAGCACTGGATGTTAGACAAGTAAATACATGAGAATTGTTTGATATGTATGTAAACTTCCAAAAAAAAAAAATCAATACTAAATTATGGAAATGAAATATAACTATATAAGAAATCATCAAATACAGAAAATTTAAGCCACATGTTGATATGAGAAGATGACTTCCCCCAAAATGAGTCATATTTGCACCTAATAAAAAAGATTAGCATCCGAGCAAACAGACAAGATTGAATGAAGTCTAAATTTTAATTAAGCAAAAAAAATATCTGAAACATGCCTTAGATATAATATTATCTGAAACATGCATAGGAATAGAAAAAGTGCCCACTAGAAAGTGTAGTCTTCAGAACCGCCAAAACATTGATTTAACTAATCAATTATAGGAAGCACACTTGTTACAAATATAGTTATCAAATAACTCCAAAAATAGGTAAGCTAACTACATTTCATATTGATTCAAAGATCATAAAATCAAAATCGCCAATCCATGCTAGAATCAAAGATTTTAGTTTAGAATCGAACCAAGGATATCATGATAATGGAGAACAATTCTCGATAACAAAAGACGCATAATCGCATTTAAAACAATATACTAAAATTAAAATTAGAAAATAATGAAGCTAAACTAAGGCTTCGTTTGGGCAGCTTATCCGTTGCGGCGGCATTTTGAAAACGCCGCCTCATCGTAAAAAAATTGCGTTTGAGCAGCTTATCCAAAAACGCAGTTGAATTTTTACACTAAACACAGAACGCAGGTCGAACCCCACAGTTCGTGTTTCCAAATAAGCGGCTTATCTAGATAAGTTTAAGCTGCCCCAAACACACCCTAAAACTCCACTCTGACCATTTACTTGATTGATGTTTTAGTGAGTGCAAAAATGCATATCTCCATCACTAGCCTCCAAGATCTTTGTGCCAGCTAGCTTGATAACAGCTTTTGTTCAAATTTTATAACATTCTATAATTATAAATGGTTTTGTAATCTCTCCTCTTCTATTTGTTCATTCAAAGCACCCTCCAACTATATGTGCTGCGATTAATTATAAGGAATTAGTTGCTATTATTCATCATACTAGAAATAGTTATTATACCTCAATCCTTTTCTACCTTATTTGATCAGTTTTGATAGCTTTGTTCTCCTAGTTGCACATCAAGCGGCACGTATTTGAGAAATTTTTTGATACACCTCCTTTTTGAGGCTACAAATTTAAAGCCAACGATCAAGCCAATTAACAACAATTTTTTGATACACCTCCTTTTTGGGACTGGCGCTCCGGCGCTTGTAAGTGTTTCTAGCAGTTAGGGACTTTAAGTTTTCGGCTTCTCTTCAAATTTGTGCGGGCGTACTGTGGATTTCATGATCTCTTGTGTTTGAAAAGAGAGGAGGGAAACCTGAAGTGTTTTCTCAAGTCCAGAAGTATAGAGAGGCTTGAGTGTTGTGTAGTCTATATAATTCTCCTCATTTCTTCATAATGGATTTCTTGGTATAGTTTGGTTTCATGGTTTTTGCCCATTCTCGGATTTTTCCATATCAAATCTTGGCTTTCTTATATTTTTTTGTGTTTTTCTTATATTGTGTGCTTCTATTCTAAGTTTTTCTTCAGATCTCTTGAATCAATATTTCTGCGGTTTTCATTTTCTAACAAAAGTGGTATTAGAGCGGGATTTTCTGAATATCTTTGGTTTGAATGAGAGCAATGAACAACGAAGTGAGATAATGGGGGAGAAGGTCAAAGGTTCAAATTTTGCTTTCTGAAAAATATAAATTAAACAAATTGAAGATTTTTTTGTATAAAACAAAATTGTATTTGTCACTGGAAGAAACCAAGAAGTCAGAATTGATGAATTTGAAAGAATGGAAAGTGTTTCATCAAACAACACTAGGTTTGATCTTTCACCTTCCTCATATGTTACTTTCAATATTGTGAATGAGAAAACTGCAGTTGATCGTATGGCTACACAAACAAGAATGTATGAAAAGCCCTTTGTTTCAAATAAAGTTTTTTTTTTTTAATGAATAAATTGTTCAATATAAATAACAACTATTGAAGTTGTGTTGAGTTAGGTAGCAAGGGAAGATGTACATCTAGAGCAGATGGAGGTGAAGACAGTCTTCCTATATTGTAACTTAGAAGAGGAATTGTATATGGTGCAAGCACAAGGACATAAAGTTCCCAAAAAAAAAATATGTTCTGCAAATTGAAGAAGAGTTTTTATGGATTGAAGCAGCATCAAGATAATGGTACAAGAGATTTGACAGGATTCTGTCAGACAGTGGGTATACGAAGTGTCAGACATATCATCGTTGCTTCATTAAACAATAGGATCATTTTTATATTTTGTTTCTTTTGTATGTGAATGACATATTGATTGAAAGAGC
Source organism: Phalaenopsis hybrid cultivar (assembly GCA_002079205.1). Lineage (NCBI taxonomy): Eukaryota > Viridiplantae > Streptophyta > Magnoliopsida > Asparagales > Orchidaceae > Phalaenopsis > Phalaenopsis hybrid cultivar. Next base: position 37,071 of record JXCR01070048.1, read on the forward strand.
AGATATAAAGAAAATCAGGGACATGAAGAAGCACTTATCAAGAGAATTTGAAATAAAAGATTTAGGTATAACCAAGAAAATCCTCAGTATGAGAATTAATAGAGATTGGAGTGCGTGTAATTTGAAGTTCTATCAGACATAAAATATTGAGAATGTCCTACACAGGTTCAACATGAGTGAGGTAAAACAAATTTGCGCCCCTTTTGATAGTCATTTTAAGCTATCTAAGGAACAATTGAGAAGTCTGAAGCAGATCAAGCACAAATGACAAAAATCATATATGTTTCAGCAATTGGAAGTTTGATGTACGCAATGATAAATGCAATGTCAGATATTGCATATATAGTGAGAGAGGTCAACAAGTAAATGAGTAATCCAGACAAACATCATTGAGATGCGGAGAAGTGGATTCTCAGATACTTGAGATGAACAGTCAGCAAAGCACTTTGCTTTGAATGTACGAGGATTAATCTGCAAGAATATGTAGATTTAGAATGACATGAGATATTGATGGTAGAAGAAGTACAAGTTATACATTCACTTTGGGAAACACGGACATTCACTTTGGGAAACACAGCAACAAGTTGGGTTTCCAGGCTAAAGAAGATTGTTATATAATCAACTATAGAAACTGAGTATATTGCTATCATTGAGGCTAACAATGAGATGTTTTTGTTACAAAGTTTTATGGAAGAATTGGGCAAGGAGCAGAGGAATAGAAAACTTCATAGTGATAGTATGAGTGTCATTCATCTAACAAAGAATACATTTTTTCATGTCAGGGCTAAGCACATTCAGCTAATGTATCACGACGAAAAAGATTAAGCTAATGTATCACTCATTCATTCACTCCTTTAAGATGATCAATTATCTTTGAAGAAAATACACAACTCAAAATCATGGAGATAAGTTTGTTACAATTGAAAGATTGAAGTTATGCTTGGCTTCAATTGAAATTCAGAAAAATCGTTATCAGAGTAAAGCCACACTAAATTATATTACTATGAAGATGGGGGAATTTATTGCAATCGTTCCCCAGGTGAGAGATCGTTATGTGTGGAGCCTAATTATACAATGGAGGAGCATTGGCCAGATAGGGGAGATGAGGAACACCCTAGCACCTAGTTAGGCGCTTTAATGCCTAAAGGAGCGACTCGGTGCCTGAAGTAGCCTCCAAGGGGCCCAATAAAGCCTTCCGAAACAGTGAGCAGGGAAATGTGGTGCTCAATAGGAGCGCGGTCACGCACGAATCATTCTCCGAACCCAAGCGCCTGGAAACTAATGATTGGGACTGGTGCTCTAGCACCGGTAACTATTTCTATTAGTTAGGAACTTTAATTCTTTGGTTTCTCGGTGAATTTGTATGGTCCTACTATGGATTTCATGATCTCTTGTGTGTGAAAGAGAGAGGAGCGTTCGAAGTGTTTTCTTGAGTCCAAGAGTGCAGAGAGGTTTGAGTTTGATTTAATCTGTACATTTCTCCACATTTTTTCATAGAGGATTTTTTGTTGTGGCATGACTCCGTGCTTTTTGCACATACTAGGGTTTTTCTTACTTTGCGTGCTTATATTCTAAGTTTTGCGTTGGATCTCTTGAATCCGTGTTTCTGCGGTTTTCAGTTTCTAACACAACATGATCTTCAATTGGCTAATTGGTGTCACTTTGTCTGCATGTTATCACGTATGAAATGGGAGTCTATTCGATGTGTTTGGTACGACCATGAAATATTGAATTGTTGGCAATTGCTATTGCTTAAGTGCTGTCACTATAAATCTAGTTGGGATGTGGCTAAGGTACTTCTGGATCTCGTATGAGGCATCTAAATCAAACCAATTTGGTGGTGGCAGTAGCTAGGCCTTTATATTCAGCCTCGGTGGATGAACAAGCTCACTGTTTTTTGCTTCTAAACTTTCCTAAGAATTGGTGATGTGCCCAGGAAGAGGCATATGCCTGTGATTGATCTGTGATCCGACTAGTACCTAGCACAATCTGAGTTTGAGAATGTTCTGAGAGTGGGATCGCCTTTAATGAAAGGTATGCCATAATTGAGAGTGCTTAATAGATAGCAGAGGACATTTTTGATTAAGAGAAAGTGTTGATTGAGAGGGTTAAGCATGTGTTGACAAACTTGGTTTATCACGAATGCAATATCAGGTCGTGTTAAAGTCAAATCTTGTAGAGAACTTGCAATTTTGTGATAGAGTATTGGATTGTGAAAAGATTGTGATGCGTTGGAGTTTAAGGTATGTTTAGATGGTGTGGGTGTCGAGACAAGTTTGTAGTTTGTAATATCAACAATGTAAAATAATTCAATGATGTAATGAGGTTGTTGGAGAAACAAACCTGTATTTGTGTGGTGGAATTGGATTCCTAAAAAGGTTGATATATGTCCTAGTTCTTTTAGCTAAAATTAGGTTCGAAGATTGCACCCATGCCTCGAATAAGCCAAGTCATTACTAGTGATGAGGATATCATCAACGCATATGAGAAGATAAACTTATTGTGGGTCGGTTTTGCAGAGTAAAAGTGATGGGTCGGCAGAGAAGGTTGAAGACCGTGTTGTTTGAGATGGACTGAGAAGGTTTAGTACCATTGGCGTGGCATTTGCTTGAGGTTTTATATAGCATTTAGGAGTAAATAGACATGTTGTCGGAATTGTGAGTCGGCGAACCCCTGCAGATCTTCCATGTAGATCCTATCCTCTAGTGAGTTGTGTAGAAAGGTATTGGATATGTCCAGCTAAAAAATCAATCAGTTGTGATGTAATGCTGTCATGAGGAGAGTCCTGATGATGGTCATCTTGGCAACCGAGCTAAAGGTTTCCTCATAATTGACTCCAGTTGAGAGCAACCCTAAGCTAACAGTATGGCCTTGTAGCGTGCTACCAAGCCGTTGGAGTGGTACTGGTCTTGAATGTCCACCTACAACCAAGATTGGTTGATCAGCTGGTGAAGGAATTAGGTCCCGTGTCCCTTGCTATTGAAGTTCCATAAATTCTTGAGATATTGCTTGCCTCCATTGGGATGAGTATTTGGCCTGAGTGAAGCAATTTGGATCCATCGAAGAGTTTGGTGAGTGAGATTGAGGATGTCTTTGGGTTTAAGATGGCCAGTCTTGGAGCGGGTAAGCATGTGATGACTTGGTTGGTGAGGTGGAGTAGGTTGCAATTGTGGCTGGGTTGTAGGTTCTTTACTTGTGATTTTTGCAGTTTGTGGAATCATGATAGGATGTGGTGAGGGAGTAAGGGCGATGGGCGATGTGGCGATGTTACGTTGGGAGTTGTAGGATGAAGGGACTATAAGAAGTGGAGGTTGATTTTATGGTGAGGTTGTAATTTTGGAGGAGGTGATGAGGTTGGCATATGGTAAACCTAGCCCGTTGAAGATTACATGATGTGAGATTTATGAGTTTCCTTGTCTTGAGATCTAAGCATTGATATCCTTTTTGTAGATGAGTATTCAATAAAGATACAGTGGGGATCTCCTGAGAAACTATAATGGAATGGGTTTTTGCCATGGAAAGCATGAGCATCCAAAGATATGAAGATCAGAGTATGTTGGCTTTTTATTATATCAAAGCTGTGTTGACCTCATTTTTGTGAGGTCTTTTCTTCTCCTCTTTAGAGCCTAGGTTCTGGCTCTAGAAATTCCTATGGACCATCTTAGAAAACTAGAATTGAGACTCACCCTTCTAGAAATTCCAGCAAATTTCCTATTTTCCTTTGATGTCTAGCATCTTTGGCACAAGACCATCGCCTTATGAACGAGCGGTTATAAGCTATTTTGCGAAGATTCAAGGAAAATGTTCCAAATAGGACTTCAAGCCTTAGGAAAACATTCGTCACATCTTTTTCGTCACGTACACACATCAAATACACAAAGTTCACGAAATTGCGCGAAATCAGACTTCAATTAAGCCCAAAGGATGGGTGAAAATGCGAACTTTTCCGGATGACCTCCGACGACAAAATGGACTGCATCAACGCGTCCGGGATACCCATTTTGGTAGGAAAGGACACCCATATTGCCATACTTTCGACATCAGCAAATTGACACGCAAATCAGTGAATTCGTCGAAATGACCTCTGACGGCAAAACAGACTGCACCGGCACGTCCAGAATGTCGATTTTACCTAGGGAGGACACCTATTTTNATGTTGTTATTCCTCCTCCCTCTCCTGCTATAAAAACCCCATTTCGGGGAGTTCTAGGGTTAGCCGAATTTTGTTTTGAGCGGGGGAGGTGCTGCCATTTTTGTGTCTCGTTACTTCATTCTGTGTGTGTATTTGAGGCACTGTGAATGCTTTGTCTTCTCTTGAAAAAAGCTTGAAGGAGGAGTGGTGGCCGAAATTTTGGTGCGAGGGAGATTTGGATGCTTTTCTACCTCTATTACCCATTCGATTAGGATAATCTCTTCGTTGTTTTCTCTGTTGGAAAGGAAGCTTTACTCCTCTTTTGCTTTAAGTTACAAAAAGGAGAAGAGGTATTCTTCTATCCTATCCTATTTTATATTATTTCATATATCATGAATGCTGAAATTAC
>JXCR01070051.1:6697-20309 GCA_002079205.1 Phalaenopsis hybrid cultivar
CATAGGGGTATCCAATCCCAAGTATCTAGGGCTTATTTATGTGATTCTTTTGTTTTAAGTTTACATTTTTTCGTGTGTTTTATTTAGGACAACCGCTGACATCCGTTCTTCTCCCTTCAAGGGCTGTATCTATAGGATTGAGTGGTACTCTGGCTATACCTCTCTCCCTAGGTGGTGAGTATCTTCTTTATACCCTTTTGCATCTTCTCCAAGATGCTAGAACCACCCCCGAACATCACTTGTTTGTTGTTTTTTCACTACAGTTTTTCAATTTCAGCCCTTCTTGCTTGTTGCCACTGCTCCGGACAGCAAATCCTTATTGTCTTCTAGTCCAGAACCTTTTTGCTATGTTGTCCCTTGTTGTCCTAGCCCTTAGCTTCACTGCCAACACAATTCTAGCCCCTTCTTTTACTGTCCCAACCTCCCACAACCTATTTCAGTTGCCTAAGTTCGCTCTCCAACCATCTAGCCGACCTCTATCACCCATGGATCGAGCCCTAGTGTGAGTTTGTGTTGTGTTTTTTGTTATTTTCTTTTCTAGTGTGTTTGATTGCAATTATCTATTTGCTTTCAGTAATAATATTTGTTTTTCCTATTGTGGTTTGGGTTAACTCCAATATCATTTGGTATCAGAGCTAGCATATCCCTCTTTCTACCTTAGGATTTTTAGCATACCTCGTACCAAACCTATCTCTATCCCCTCCAAATTTTCTTTCCCCACTTTACATCACCATTACACACCTCCTTTCACATACTCACACCCAAATTCTAATCATGTCTCTGAGAAGATAAGTGTTGGACGTCGATCAGGAGTTTACTATGGAAGAGATACAACTCAGTGAAATTGAGGAAAGAAGACCATTCAGAGGGGTTACACAAATTTCATTCTATCCCTAAGATAAAGAACCACTTTTCCTAAGATTTGACATGAAATTTTGGAGAAAGTAGAATTTTGAAGTAATGTGGATTTGTCATATTTTGTCAGCCACATGGATTCAGAAGAGATCATCAAATGATTCAATGTCCTATTGAAAGAAATGGTGAAACTAGTTGTTAGCAAGTTAATGAAGAGAGCATCTCAGTAGTGGGTGAACTTGAAGGTTATTCGACAGCGAGAAGGGAAGAATGAAGTTAATATCTGGTTCATGATGAAATTGAGATGCTGCCCTGGTTCCTACCAGCTCACTACTGACTGGATATTCAGACTGCAACTTCAAAAGTGGAGAGACCACATTATTAGGCTACTATCACATCTTATAGACAACATTCAACTTCAAGATCGTGTGATCGGAGTACACTCAGGGGAACATCCAAGCTGACCCCACCTGAGGAGAAACTTATTTAGAATTGAGAACAGGTGTAGCAAACCAATAGTCCTAAATTTGTCCTGACCAGAAAATATTTCAAGTGCCACGATTTTGGCATATGAATTAGATTGTAAAACTATTAGAATGATCTATTTCATATATCAAAGACTAGTTGAAGAAATCGACAATGACACCGTAGACATTGAAGAAAGTGAGGAGACAAAGGAGGTGTACTAGGTTTTAACTGATGAGGAAGAAAACATGTGGTTCAAGCTGAGCCTATAGGATAGACTCCATCAAAATCGTTATTGATTGTCCAAGATGTTCCTAAGTTTGAAGAACCCAAAACCAAACACATGACAATCTCAGATCAGAAAATTTTAGAATTTTCAGATATATTGTCTGCTTCATGAGTTGCCTTTGCATAGGGAGGTACAACTTGTCAGAAATGAGAAGCTTTTAAGTTATTTCTAGAAGGCCGCTAGGAATCAATTGAATACTAAATTAAGTTCAGCAGTGCACCCATTGACAGAAGGCCAAACCGGAGGAATGAACCACAACATTGGAAATTGTCTTGGGAGCTTGGTGGGCTAGAATATCCTACAGTGGGATTTAGGTTCTTTTCGAGAAAAATGTTTTTCTTGAGTGGTTATACGTTAGTGTGATCCAGCTTGCTATATATTTCATGCTAGAGTTGATTTCTCTTGACATACTTGTTTATTTGATACATTCAACAGGGTACGAGGAGTGGGAGAAATAGATTATAGATTTACTTTTGTGCAAAAAGAGGATGAATATTTTTTCTATCGTGATGTGCTTTGGAATAACAATGCATACAAGTTATCCCACTCCTATTTACCCTAAGACATTTATTTTCTGTTTTTAGATGTTGCGTTTTTCTTCATGTCTTTTGTCAGGAGAACCGTCAGCGCTTTGATTTTCGCTTCTAGAGTTGTTTTCAAGGGCGAGTGGTGCTCTAGTTGTATCTCGTTTCGATGTGATGACCCTTCTTCAAGGGTCGAGTAGTGCTTTGGTTGTATCTCGCTCTCGTTGTGGTACTTGTCCTTCTCTAACTCTTCCGCATCCCTTCCACTTCGCTACCACAAATTCCTACTTAGTGTAGTTGCCTTGACAATCACCTCATATCTGTCTNCTGGTTGTATCTCGCTCTCGTTGTGGTACTTGTCCTTCTCTAACTCTTCTGCATCCCTTCCACTTCGCTACCACAAATTCCTACTTAGTGTAGTTGCCTTGACAATCACCTCATATCTGTCTTTCTGAATCTCCTGCTCTCCCAACTATCGCTTGCTATCTGCCAGCTACCGAGGATCATTACTCCAACACTCCTGTTGCTGTCCCAACCACCCACAACTTTCCCTCCGCCTTCTCCCAGCTTTCTGCATTGCTCCCTCTACCGCGTAAGCCCCTCGCCTTGCTGTCCACTGCCGTTCCAACCATCGAACCACATCCCTGCAGCCATGTTGTTATTCCAATACTTCTCTTGTCCTGCCATTGTTGTTCCAGTTGCTCAAGACCATTCCTTGTGCCATCTCACAGCTGTCCCAGCCGCCAGAACCACCTCCCCGCGGCCTAGCTGCTATTCCCGCTACCTAGAACCGCCCCTAGCCTCTGTTTTTCATTGCCCAATCCACTCCCCCCCCCCTTGCCACTGCTTTTCCAAGTCCCTATCGACCACCATTACCGCCCAAGATTCACCCTAGTTAAGTATTTGTGTTGTGTTTGATGCTATTTCAGATTTTTGGGTTTCTTGTTATTTTATTTTCCCNGCTGTTTTTTCATTGCCCAATCCACTCCCCCCGCCCCCTTGCCACTGCTTTTCCAAGTCCCTATCGACCACCATTACCGCCCAAGATTAACCCTAGTTAAGTATTTGTGTTGTGTTTGATGCTATTTCAGATTTTTGGGTTTCTTGTTATTTTATTTTCCCTTTAACCTCTATTGGTTGTAGCCACCGTTTTGTTTTCAGTAAAATGTTTATTTTTTTCCTTTTGTGACAATGCCTACATGAATTACTTATCGGGAGCTTGCAACCTTACGGCTTTCTTCAATTGGGCCAACCTAACTACTATGAGGAGATAAAAGATTCGAAAGATGAGATCGAATCCCCCAACCTTGCGAAAAACCTTGCGATGGAGCTACTTTGTGATCATAGCTACAGTATTGTTACAATGGCGCGGGTGTAAAAAGCCGCAGGAGCCTATCCCATCATTTTTCTTATTTGGACCGAATCGGTCTAGACTTGGTAGGGCCGATCGGCTCTCCCATGTTGGTTCGGCGCCTCCTTTCTATTGGTGGATCCAAGCCCAAGCATCTAGGGCTTATTTATATGATTCATTTTTTTTAGGTTTGTAGTTTTTCATGTGCTTTGTTTAAGACAGCCTTCAGTGTCTGTTCTTCTCCATTCAAGGGTTGTAGCCAAGGGATTGGGTGGTATCGGCTGCATCTCTCGCCCAAGGTGGTGAATATCATCCATATCCTCTTCTGCATATTCGCCGCGATGCTCCCGGCCGCCCTTCACGCTGCAGCTGCCTTCGAACAACACTCATTTGCAGTTTTCACTGTAGTTTTTCAATTCCAGCCCTTTCTGCTCGCTGCCACCGCCCCGGACAGCCACCCCTTGCTGTCCTCTAGTTCACAAATATTCTGCCACGTGCACTCAGCAGTCCCAGCCCCCTCCCAAAATTTTTCCTAAATTATTTTTATTACAGGTTAAAAGAAATTATAAAAATATTTTTCCTGCTAGCTGCTCCGGTTTCTAGCCCGCTATGCAGCTCTCNGTCTCGGCTGCATCTCTCACCCAAGGTGGTGAATATCATCCATATCCTCTTCCGCATATTCGCCACGATGCTCCCGGCCGCCCTTCACGCTGCAGCTGCCTTTGAACAACACTCATTTGCAGTTTTCACTGTAGTTTTTTAATTCCAGCCCTTTCTGCTCGCTGCCACCGCCCCGGACAGCCACCCTTGCTGTCCTCTAGTTCAGAAATATTCTGCCACGTGCACTCAGCAGTCCCAGCCCCCTCCCAAAATTTTTCCTAAATTATTTTTATTACAGGTTAAAAGAAATTATAAAAATATTTTTCCTGCTAGCTGCTCCGGTTTCTAGCCCGCTATGCAGCTCTCGCCCGCAATCCACCTTCAGCACCCTAACTCCATTCGCTCTCTGGAGCACCTTTACTAATAAGGTAGAGGGGCATTTACATACATACCACCTAATTCCTATGTATTTACATATCTAAAACGACAGTCAACTTTTTTACATTTATAACCCTCAAATCTTTCATATTACATAAAAATTGATACAATTTTAACTTTTGATAGGTGAAATACTTTTTTATGCATAGGAAGGTTGTTATGTAAAATTGAAGTTTAGNCAGACAACGTTCAACTTCAAGATCGTGTGATCGGAGTACACTCAGGGGAACATCCAAGCTGACCCCACATGAGGGGAAACTTATTTAGAATTGAGAACAGGTGTAGCAAACCAATAGTCCTAAATTTGTCCTGACCAGAAAATATTTCAAGTGCCACGATTTTGGCATATGAATTAGATTGTAAAACTAGTAGAATGATCTATTTCATATATCAAAGACTAGTTGAAGAAATCGACAATGATACCGTAGACATTGAAGAAAGTGAGGAGACAAAGGAGGTGTATTAGGTTTTAACTGATGAGGAAGAAAACATGTGGTTCAAGCTGAGCCTATAGGATAGACTCCATCAAAATCGTTATTGATTGTCCAAGATGTTCCTAAGTTTGAAGAACCCAAAACCAAACACATGACAATCTCAGATCAGAAAATTTTAGAATTTTCAGATATATTGTCTGCTTCATGAGTTGCCTTTGCATGGGGAGGTACAACTTGTCAGAAATGAGAAGCTTTTGAGTTATTTCTAGAAGGCCGCTAGGAATCAATTGAATACTAAATTAAGTTCAACAGTGCACCCATTGACAGAAGGCCAAACCGGAGGAATGAACCACAACATTGGAAATTGTCTTGGGAGCTTGGTGGGCTAGAATATCCTACAGTGGGATTTTGGTTCTTTTCGAGAAAAAATGTTTTTCTTGAGTGGTTATACGTTAGTTTGATCCAGCTTGCTATATATTTCATGCTAGAGTTGATTTCTCTTGACATATTTGTTTATTTGATACATTCAACAGGGTACTAGGAGTGGGAGAAATAGATTATAGATTTACTTTTGTGCAAAAAGAGGATGAATATTTTTTCTATCGTGATGTGATTTGGAATAACAATGCATACAAGTTATCCCACTCCTATTTACCCTAAGACATTTATTTTTCGTTTTTAGATGTTGCGTTTTTCTTCATGTCTTTTGTCAGGAGAACCGTCAGCGCTTTGATTTTCGCTTCTAGAGTTGTTTTCAAGGGCGAGTGGTGCTCTAGTTGTATCTCGTTTCGATGTGATGACCCTTCTTCAAGGGTCGAGTAGTGCTCTGGTTGTATCTCGCTCTCGTTGTGGTACTTGTCCTTCTCTAACTCTTCTGCATCCCTTCCACTTCGCTACCACAAATTCCTACTTAGTGTAGTTGCCTTGACAATCACCTCATATCTGTCTTTCTGAATCTCCTGCTCTCCCAACTGTCGCTTGCTATCTGCCAGCTACCGAGGATCATTACTCCAACACTCCTGTTGCTGTCCCAACCACCCACAACTTTCCCTCCGCCTTCTCCCAGCTTTCTGCATTGCTCCCTCTACCGCGTAAGCCCCTCGCCTTGCTGTCCACTGCCGTTCCAACCATCGAACCACATCCCTGCAGCCATGTTGTTATTCCAATACTTCTCTTGTCCTGCCATTGTTGTTCCAGTTGCTCAAGACCATTCCTTGTGCCATCTCACAGCTGTCCCAGCCGCCAGAACCACCTCCCCGCGGCCTAGCTGCTATTCCCGCTACCTAGAACCGCCCCTAGCCTCTGTTTTTCATTGCCCAATCCACTCCCCCCCCCCTTGCCACTGCTTTTCCAAGTCCCTATCGACCACCATTACCGCCCAAGATTCACCCTAGTTAAGTATTTGTGTTGTGTTTGATGCTATTTCAGATTTTTGGGTTTCTTGTTATTTTATTTTCCCTTTAACCTCTATTGGTTGTAGCCACCGTTTTGTTTTCAGTAAAATGTTTATTTTTTTCCTTTTGTGACAATGCCTACATGAATTACTTATCGGGAGCTTGCAACCTTACGGCTTTCTTCAATTGGGCCAACCTAACTACTATGAGGAGATAAAAGATTTGAAAGATGAGATCGAATCCCCCAACCTTGCGAAAAACCTTGCGATGGAGCTACTTTGTGATCATAGCTACAGTATTGTTGCAATGGCGCGGGTGTAAAAAGCCGCAGGAGCCTATCCCATCATTTTTCTTATTTGGACTGAATCGGTCTAGACTTGGTAGGGTCGATCGGCTCTCCCATGTTGGTTTGGCGCCTCCTTTCTATTGGTGGATCCAAGCCCAAGCATCTAGGGCTTATTTATATGATTCATTTTTTTTAGGTTTGTAGTTTTTCATGTGCTTTGTTTAAGACAGCCTTCAGTGTCTGTTCTTCTCCATTCAAGGGTTGTAGCCAAGGGATTGGGTGGTGTCTCGGCTGCATCTCTCACCCAAGGTGGTGAATATCATCCATATCCTCTTCCGCATATTCGCCACGATGCTCCCGGCCGCCCTTCACGCTGCAGCTGCCTTTGAACAACACTCATTTGCAGTTTTCACTGTAGTTTTTTAATTCCAGCCCTTTCTGCTCGCTGCCACCGCCCCGGACAGCCACCCTTGCTGTCCTCTAGTTCAGAAATATTCTGCCACGTGCACTCAGCAGTCCCAGCCCCCTCCCAAAATTTTTCCTAAATTATTTTTATTACAGGTTAAAAGAAATTATAAAAATATTTTTCCTGCTAGCTGCTCCGGTTTCTAGCCCGCTATGCAGCTCTCGCCCGCAATCCACCTTCAGCACCCTAACTCCATTCGCTCTCTGGAGCACCTTTACTAATAAGGTAGAGGGGCATTTACATACATACCACCTAATTCCTATGTATTTACATATCTAAAACGACAGTCAACTTTTTTACATTTATAACCCTCAAATCTTTCATATTACATAAAAATTGATACAATTTTAACTTTTGATAGGTGAAATACTTTTTTATGCATAGGAAGGTTGTTATGTAAAATTGAAGTTTAGGTGTTTGATGAGTAAATATATTGGAATCGAGTGGTGTGTATGTAAATCCTCCTAAAATAAATGGTTTTCCGGCATAAAATGCTAAAAAATTAACAAGACGGTTTTTCCTGCATTTACTACTCCTAGCTTTCCAATGGTGAATATAAAATTTCTCAACTCTTTCAAAATAATTAATGGAAAATTACGTATATAATATTGTCAAAAGCTTGTATATTTATAAAGTCAACCATTATGTTATTTTTTTTTTGAACCATCACATCGTATATTTGTGAGCACAACGATCAATCTATTAGGAATTTAACAAGTATAAAAAGTATTGATTAAAATTTTATGGTGAGTTTCAATATTTTTGTGATACTGAAAAAAGTGATGCAAGAGTGCATTTGTTTTATATTTATTCAAGTTTTAGATGCTTATACATCTAGTCCTCAAAATTAAAGTTAAAAAAATTCAAAAAAACTAAAGGTAAACAAAAGATCATCCCTGGATGTCACCTGACTTCTGCCAACCTCGAATGTTTTAAATTGTTTTTATTAATATTTTAATTTTACACATAACCAAACAACTCTAAATTTTTTCAAATACACTACATGATAACCATACTAAATTTTCTTTACACGACATTTATTTTTTGCTGGCTTATAATATTTTACATTGATTTAATTTTTCTCATTTATTTTATACTGAAACTAATATTTTCAAAAAAAATTTCAAATGCATTATATTATAATTGCACTAGACTTCCTTAACACTTATTCATTTTTCAAAAAAAAAACACATTTCTACAAAAAAAAAAGCGATGATTTACTGCCATATACTGTTTTGTGCACCCATTCTGGGAATTTTCTGACTCTGCCACTGGAGTCTACCATTGTCTTGGGCCCACCCTACTAAGCTGCTTGATTTGGCGATGTGGCTTGCTCTATATCCCTATTTTGGATTGGGATGTTTACAAAAATGAGATGGGATGAGTCTTAGCATAAAAGGACCAATCTTAATTTTTTAGGCTGTTAGTTCTTCAAGGAGACCATTGATGAAGATGACCTCCAACATTGCTCTGATTGCTAATAAAGCCGTCTTTTTTTCTTTTCTCATCTTCTTTTTTTCTTTACAACCATGCCTTTCTTTTTGCAAATTCCAACAATGTTGACTTGTTTATTTTTCCACGTTAGCATTTGGAACAACATAGTACATGCGCTTATGGATGTTTTTCTATACATGGTTATTAAGTTGTCTCTTGTTTGTGTTTGGGTTTGTAATAATTTGAGTTCAAAAATCTTATTCAAGCTTGATTAATATATATATATATATATATATATTAATACTGAACAAGCTAAAAGTGATTGGAGGATGGAGGCAAATATGCAATATTTAAGGCTTTGTTTTGAAATATTTTGTTGTTTGCCTTTGTCCCCTGCAAACTTTCGACATTAATCTGTATAAAATGCCTTTTCAGGGTTATAGGGGGCAACTACCTTTTCTACGTATTATAGATTTCTAAATGTTCAACTACCTTTTCAGGCACTGATATTAAACTGTGGCATGGCAAAAGTGGTAAAGAGTTGGCAACTGTTGACACAAATCAGTTGAAGAATAACATGGCTACTATATCTCCAAATGGACGTTTCCTAGCTGCTGCAGCTTTTACTGCAGATGTGAAGGTATACACATTCTGTTCCCACACTTAAACACTATTTTTATGATGCACAAAAATAATCAAGTTCTTTGATCTTTAGGGAATTCCATATGAAATTTTTAATTTTGAAGTTAAATTTTCTAAATTCTTTATTTTCAACCATTGTTGCTAATATATCTTCTGACTTTCTGCCTTCTAGCAGTACTAGTGAAAAAAATGTTATTTTGGTTATATATAATGTTTGTAAGTTATATATAGACACACACACACAAACACACACACACATATATATATATTGCGTCTTAATGATGTAACTTTCAAGTTTATTTTTTCTAATTTTTTATTATTAATCACATTTTATTGGTGGTTCTTAGGTTTGGGAAATACTTTATGCAAAGGATGGTTCTGTGAAGGAGGTTTTGAAAGTCATGCAATTGAAGGGACACAAGGTAAGATTTTATGTGTGGAGCAATTTATTGATAATTTAGTTTGGTTTTAAATGTGGCATGATTATACTGAAACTGAGTACAATTATTATAGAGTGTTTGTTTTGATTCATTAGATTGCCGCTTAGAAATAAATATGTGTTGGCTAGTTTTTTCCTTCTTTTTTTTCCGGTGATCTTTTATAAAATGTATACAACATACAAAAATTTTACTTGGGGCAGCTCACTCATGCATTGATGCTTTTTGTAATGTAGCTAATGTTAAGCCTTTTTCATTTTTTTTGTTTTTGCTTGATTTTTTAACGAAGTTGAAATCACTACCTTCTGTTGCCAACTCCTATTCTTTAAAATGCTCGTTGTTTACAGCACTGTTTTTGCTTGATATTTGTCCCAATTTTAGTGTTTGTCGTGGTTGTTGCATCTCTTTTACTGCTGATAAAAAATGAAAGNGTTTTTGCTTGATTTTTTAACGAAGTTGAAATCACTACCTTCGGTTGGCAACTCCTATTCTTTAAAATGCTCGTTGTTTACAGCACTGTTTTTACTTGATATTTGTCCCAATTTTAGTGTTTGTCGTGGTTGTTGCATCTCTTTTACTGCTGATAAAAAATGAAAGTAATTTTATCTGCAGAGCTTACTTGTAAATAGTGTTTCTCAATATGTATTTTTGGAGCTTCTGTATGAGCTCATGTGAATATTTTAAGTTGTTTTCTATGAGTGTTACCTATGGGTGTTAGATGTGGGCTGTCAGCATTGTTGTCATAGAATTAGGCATGTGGAGTAAGTTGTCTTATGAGCGAGAAAATTAAGCCCAACACTTTAATTGCCAATATTGTATGATCAATGCTGTTCAACATTGTAACTAATAGAGAGGAGGATTATAATGATAAATAAGCCTCTTCTCCATTATGTTTTTATGAGGAATGCAATGTTTTTTCAGGTGATGATGATGACCTTTTTATTGGGCATGCATGTCAATATCAAATAATGCATCATATCGCAATGATCCCTATGGTGCCATAGTGCATAGTGTATGACATGACACGTGCTATTTAAATATGACAATATATTAAAAACTATTAATGAAATGCTCTAAATATGAATTACTATTCAATTGAAAGATAAATCATCATGTTAATAAAAATAATCAAAGTGAAAGGCCGGAACAGATAAATTTGTTGAAGCATTGTCAAGCCCTTCTCCTTTTATTGCTTGGTGGGAGAAAGAGTTTGCTACGAGTGGATTTGAAGCAGAAAGAGGCTTCAATGTTAACTGGGTTGTAGTGCTTGTTGTGAGCTGACATTGTGCAATGTGTGGTATGAGAGGTGTGTGCTGCATGTGGCTTTTAAGTAGAGAGGGATGAACGGGGCTTTCAAAACAGATGAGTAGGAATGATGCTTGCAAACTTGCGGCAAGCGATGCCGAGAGTTTAATGCCGTAAAGTAGAAAGAATCAAGGGACTAAGTTGGGCAGGATGCAAGGCTTGTGGATGAGATAGGGTTTAATATTAATTAAAAATAATTAAAAAATAATATACATATTAATTTTTAATCTGAAATCATGTAAATTAAAGTAGCACGCATTATGTGGGCTATGTGCCACACGCTATTGGCTGTACATGGTGCAAATAACACATGCTATTTTTAGCCTCCTATGTTGTACTATGCGCCTTAGTGCAATCTATTGACATTTATGCTCTTGGGAGTATGTTGAGGAAGTCTATGCAAGGGCACCCATTTTTTAATGTCATGTTTTTCCACTTAAAACTCACTATACACCAAAGATATCTGAAATTTTGTGCTATACGATGCTTTAAATTTTTGTTGGACATATATGATACTTCAACTGGTTGAATACAGCCCTCTGTTTGTAAGTATAGTTACCCAGACTTGGAAAAATTGTTGAGCTGAACATCTCAACGGATATGGTTGAACATGTTTTAACGGTATAATTTGTTTGAATATTTCTCAGAGTGATTAATGGGATTAGACTTCTAATTTGATCCTCTTGCTCTTTTTCTTATTTCTCTACTTTTCAGGCTTGTGATGACAATCACAATCATTCTTGAAGCGAATGCTATTTGATTTAAATGACAACCCAAACCTTATATTTAATATGACATATGTTGGGATGGTGCGAGCGAGGGAGTTGGGAAGGTGTTAAGTGACAAATGTCACATGTTGGCTTTTCAAATAATTTAATCAGGGATTTTGAGGTTTGCAGGTTACGATGATGTTAATGAATGGGGATCATGGTGGTCACATTAGACCAGGATGGCATTAAGGTGGTGAAGAGGTGACCACTTNAACCTCATATTTAATATGACATATATTGGGATGGTGCGAGCGAGGGAGTTGGGAAGGTGTTAAGTGACAAATGTAACATGTTGGCTTTTCAAATAATTTAATCAGGGATTTTGAGGTTTGCAGGTTACGATGATGTTGATGAATGGGGATCATGGTGGTCACATTAGACCAGGATGGCATTAAGGTGGTGAAGAGGTGACCACTTCAGCCGTGACAAAGGAAGATCAAAAGAAACTTGGCAGACAATAGCATGGTCGGGAGGGGTTAAATTGTGATAGGAGCTTGAGAGAGAGAGAGAGAGAGAGAGAGAGAGAGAGATAATTGTAAAGCTCTTCTCTAAGCTTTACTTTTTTTATAATATCTCATCCCATCCCTCATCTCTCTCTCCCTTCATGTTTTGCCCATCGTTAAACATGTCAAATTTTGCTTCTGATTTAACTTTCTTTTTCGTTTTAACAATATTTTGTTTGTAGGCATTATGCATATGCGTGCCAATTTAACATGCATGCATATATCCAATGCGTCAACCGTCAAAATAAATAAAAGGAAAAAGAAAGGTAAAAAAATTAAAACACCTAACTTACTCCCACTTACACGCCATAACCATTCTTGCATGGTCTCCACAAAACCATCCAAAGAAACTACTCTTACTCCCTCCCTGTTTTTGTTTCCTGTAATACAAATGAAACATAAACCGCAAGCCTCTGACTTGCCATTTTCCTATCTAGTTCAAAACCCTTGTATCTTTGTTCGCATTACTAACCCACGACTGAAGAATCCCTCTCCCTTTTGTTCAAACTGAATCCCCCATATCCCTTCCTTTCTTTGGATTTCACGCAGAAACCTTCTCCATCACTTCCTTCATCCATGCCACACATATTTTGTCTCGTTCAAGCAATATTGTCTCGACTTAGGCTAGTGGGACAACAGTGACGGGATACCAACATACAAAGACTTTTGAAATTTTAAATTTTCTTCTTCTTTGATGCCTCAATTTGAAGCTATGCTAATTTATCCACCTTTCTCCATATGGTCGCACGAACCCAAGCCGCATTAATTTCTTTACTTTTCCCCGTCGCCTCACACGTTGTACACCACAACTCTCATCTTCCTGCTCCAGAACATACGTCTTCCTCCCACTCTAACTGTACGCAACAGAGATCTCCGTAACTCTTGGCTCCTTCCCTGCACCGAAACCCTACCATCTCTGCACCAGAACCCTGCTTTCTCTACGCCGGACCCCTTCACCTCTGACCGGAATTTACGTTGTTCCGCCCTCTCTGTTCCCAAAGAGCTCAGTGCACTTCCCCCTTCTCCATTCCTTTTATTCACCCAAACAGAAACCTATAGTGTGTGTGAAATGTTTTATATTATTATTTTGTATTGTGTTACTTCGCCGTCAATACAGTTGACTTTGTCGATTCTGATAAAAAAGGTATGAAATGGGGTGAGGGAATTTTTGTAAAAAATACCCATTCAAGGAAGCTTAAGTATCTATTCAAGGAACTAATGTATTGTTTAGGCAAAATTTTATACTTGTTTGGGAAATTTTTTATAAGAGTCAGGAAATTTAGTGCTTGTTCTGGGAAACCCGATTACCTGTCTTGGGAATTTAGTAACATTCAAGAAAAACTAAGTATTTATTTGGGGAAATATGCATATTTGTGTTTGACTTTTTGTAGGTAAATTGAATTCCTATTTGCCTTATAG
>JXCR01070051.1:38426-57236 GCA_002079205.1 Phalaenopsis hybrid cultivar
GTCTGATTGCTCATTATTGATCTCAAACTTTAGTTTAAAACTAAGATCAAATCAGTCAAGAATTCTAAACAGATGTCTAACTTGACACTAGTCCTGAATGTTAGACTGTATGGAGAGAAACAAACTTTGAATAATTCTCATGTTTGGTAATAGTTGTTCGCCTCATTAAGAATAATTTCTATCAAATCCCATCAACATCAACAACGCAGTCTGAATTAGATAACCCATACGTTACCAATAGACTCTAATTCCACCTCAATCAATTCATTTAGCCCCTTAAATTTTCGAAAATGCTATTCTTCTTATCCTACACTATAATAATTACATCAATCGCATAACAAACTCCACGTAGACAGAAGTTCCCTGGTCCCTTTAATTGGCCGCTCCTTTAAATTTTAATCACCATCAAAGATAAGTCTTTGTGTAATCTACCAATCAACTTTTGTATGCTGTTTGACAAATTATTACTTGATAGCCTGTCACATGGCCCATTATTCCGGTCATTTTCAAAATCAATTGCTTATGGTTCTCACAACATCAATNGTGTAATTTACCAATCAACTTTTGTATGCTGTTTGACAAATTATTACTTGATAGCTTGTCACATGGCCCATTATTCCGGTCATTTTCAAAATCAATTGCTTATGGTTCTCACAACATCAATATCTATCATGGGAACTGTTTAAACTCGAACATGTACCTAAAACACATTTTCCCATGAATTTTGTGCTATTTATCTAAATGTCCCAAATTATATATTTATATATTTATATTTATATTTCAAACTAATTTTCTCTGAATTTTGTGCTTTGTGAATGTTTAACCACTCTTAAGGCCATTTTTTATTATTCACAAGTAGCCATCACGGGAAGCTTAAAAAGTTGACAGGTTGCTTGAGATCAAGGAGAAAATATAATGCAAGAACAAAAATAATGAAGTGTGGGATACTTAATTTAATTTGCTTAGATTAATTAAGAGAATTATTATCAAAGAGTCATTTATTTCATTGGTCATCTTTGTATTAAGAGTGGTGATATGATGACATGGATGTGAAGAGCTAAAAAAGTGTTTTAAATGTCATTGGGGGAGGGTGTCGTCTGGCTAATAAGACGGGGAGATAGCACAAAAAATATTTCATGCTTGGGGGAAAAGTATGAAAAANCAAATCTCCCAAATAATATATATATATATATATATATATATATATATATATATTTCAAACTAATTTTCTCTGAATTTTGTGCTTTGTGAGTGGAAAACCGCTCTTAAGGCCATTTTTTATTATTCACAAGTAGCCATCACGGGAAGCTTAAAAAGTTGACGAGTTGCTTGAGATCAAGGAGGAAATATAATGCAAGAATAAAAATAATGAAGTGTGGGATACTTAATTTAATTTGCTTAGATTAATTAAGAGAATTATTATCAAAGAGTCATTTATTTCATTGGTAATCTCTGTATTAAGAGTGGTGATATGATGACTTTCACTATATAAGTGCTGAATTGAAATATCGCCACATGGATGTGAAGCGCTAAAGAAGTGTTTTAAATGTCATTGGGGGAAGGTGTCGTCTGGCTAATAAGACGGGGAGATAGCACAAAAAATATTTCATGCTTGGGGGAAAAGTATGAAAAATATGTGAAATCAATCCCTTTAGGGATGGCCGTATAATCTGTTTTGGTGAAGATGACCTACATCTCAACAAGAGAAAGATGATTGAAGAAAGAGATGGAGAAGATAGGTGAAGAGTACACGATTTTATACATTTCAATTCTATGATATTATATATTCCAATTCTATGATACAACAAGGGGGTAATTCAACTATGAAGGGGATGCACCAACTATTAAAGTAGTATATAATATATATTAGGGCTAGAGTTGATGAGTGAATAATGAGGTAGAGGAGAAAGAAAATGAAGAGTTTTCTTTATATGATGTCAATCTCGATGGTAACATAATAGTGCTCTTATGAAATCATTGTTAACACATTTAAAAGAGGAATGCAATACCTTTATTATCTACTTCAGAACTTATTGTGGCCTCTTGAAATTGGGATTGGAGATGCTTTTATTATGTAGTGGCAAGTTGTTATATATGAAGGGCGTGTATTGAATCCCGATTAGTGTTAAATGTGTATGTTCTGATTGGCTTAGAAGTTGGTGGTGTTGTGTTTTGGGTCTAACATAGATGACTAGATTGAATATTATGGATATCAAGGTGGGTAAAATCAAACAAAAATAGTAGAAAATCAGAGAGTTGAGTGGAGAGAGCTTTGATTGAATTGTTGGGGTGACACTCGTGAAGATGTCGACCATTAAGTCGTTGAGAACAAAAATTAGATGGAATGATGGTGTCATTCAAATGAGAACTAGCGAGGCCATTGCTAGGCGTTGGGATATTAATAAAGCCGGAAGGAATTGGAGCATGATATGGTGACTAGTAGTTAAGGTGTTGATTAGAAATTAACCAATGTGTATCATGGTTGAAGACATTGAGAAAGGAAGCAATAGGAGGATAGTTGATGTCATGTCTAAACAACAATCATGAAAGCTATAATAATGGAGCTATCGAGGGCATATAATTAGTAGATCTAAGGATATTATTAAACCAAATATCTAGGATTGTGGAACCTTATGAGTTGAACCATCTGAAACCATTTAGTCTGACAAATCAATCTAGGAGGCAGCTACTAACGATTGCCAGATTAGCGTGATTTTTATTTATTATTAGTAGGATCCATATTGGGTGTTGAAACTAAGCATTAAAATGAACTCACATCTCAATAAACTCCAAAGTGCTAAAAAGGCATCCAAATTTGATAAAAAAAAATGAAATGAAATAAAATAAAATAAATAGAAAGATCAAATGAGCTTTAAATGATGCAAGATGCCGCAACGATTGTGTCTTCAAATCAATTTCATTGAAATATATATAGAGAGTGGAGATTTACATGTATAATAAAATACTTTAAATGAATAAATTTCAAAAGAGACAATAAGGGCAAAATAAAATGAAATATTTTTTAATTATATTCAAAGAATGATTGAATCATCTTTAGATCTTTATTCTATCATCTATGAATCATTTTTTTATGATGACTTGAATATTCTTTGAATAGTCATCTTTAAACTATAATCAAACGATAATTAAGCCATCTTTGAACCATTTTCAACCTTTCGTTGATCATGATTTGAACGATCTTCGGGTTCACGATGGAGCCATGATTAAACCATCTTTGAACCAGTTTTAAACCATATTCAAATTATCTTCGATTCATCATAAAGTATGATTCAACCATCATCAAAACTCTTCCAACCATTTTCGCACTCTGATCAAATTTTATATGAAACTTATATGAATATTATTTGAACTTTTTTTTGAAAGTTTGAATAAGATTTGGAAAATAATTTAAGCATAATTTGAAGACAAATAAAATCTTGTTTGATTATGATGTGAAGATGGTTTGAAGCTTGTTCAATCATATAATTAAATCATGATTCAAATTTCATTTAAATCTTAATCAATTATAATTTGATCCTGATTCAATAATTATTATTTAAAGAGCGGTTGAATATAACTTTAAAATAATTTATTCATGGTTCTAAGCTAAAAGTGACCAAAAAATGGCTCTGCTAAATTCTCAACGTGTAATTTATAGCAACTAATGATCTTTTGGGTTCAGGATTAAAGAGCATGAACAATATATTTAAATCTAAGCGATCAAGCGTAGCGTGTGACAATACAGAATCCTCCTAGTCCATCGTTGTGAAACTTCATTGTAGCGTGAACACACACATTTTGCAATGTTAGGAAGTAGTTTGAAAAGTTACATTGATTGAAAGATTATGTTTGTTTAAAGAGAGTTTAAAATAAATAAATAAATAAATAACATTTGGCCTGTTTGAGTAGACCGGTTTTCAAATTGGTCAAACTGATTGTAACCAAAATTCAACATCCGAAAAATCGAAGCAATCTAAATCGATCCAACCAAAATTTAATTCGGTTAAAATGATTTGGTTACGAACAAATCCCTAATTTTGGCCCTATTTGTAAACCCATGGGTATTTTAGTTGAAATGAACTTTTAAATATATTTCTAACGATAGTTGTCGTATTTTTTTATAATTTTTGCTATTACGAGGCTTATTTGTCCATGGAAACGATAGCGAGGTTCATATATATACCATAAAAATTTAACAATAATTATAGGGAATTTGTGTGCAGGAATTTTCTATTTTTCTTCTCGTGCAGTGACCGCATTAAAGGAAAAATTATTGCGTACGGAGAACATACGCAGAGCTATGTGCGTTCTCCGATCACAGTCGCACATCAATCATCCATGTATGCCACGTGCGTTCTCCGATCACAGCCGCGTTCTCCGATCACAACCGCACATCAATCATCCATGTATGCCACGTGTGTTCTCCGATCACAGCCGCGTTCTCCGATCATAGCCAGACATCAATCATCTATGTATGCCACGTGCGTTCTCCGATCACAGCCGCACATCAATCATCTATGTATATCAGTGGGTCTCATTTTTACTAAATTTAAAAAAAAAAAAAAAAACTTAAAGGGATGGTTGATGTCGAAGAGCGCACGCAGCTTGCGTACGCTCTCCGTACTCAATAATATCTTGAATTAAAGACAATTTTTTAAGGATTAAAAGATTGATTGAGAAATTAACTTGAAACTATTTATATATATAAATGATTAAATATAAAACAGTTTTAAGTCAATTTAAAATATCATTATATATGATTAAGATGCATATATATATATATAAATTTAGATGTTAGATACGTAAATACATAAGAATTGAGTGGTATGCATGTAAATCTTTGTAGAAAAAAAAAATTTGTCTCCAATTATCTTGGGTTTAAATGAATCCATTAAAAATAAATCTAAAATACAAAGTTTGTTTAATGACTAATAAACTATTAGGCCATAGTTTTAACGTCAATAAACTCCAAATAAATTTCTATTTTCCTTAGAAATGTCCAAATAAAATTATAATTATTGAATTGTCAAATTTAAAGAAGAAAAGTAACGACTAAAGTGCCGAAATAGTCCCCAAAGTTTTTACATAGGGCTCATTTAATAGTACCAAAGCTTATATAGGAATGACAAAATGTGCTCAAAGTGTTTT
Organism: Phalaenopsis hybrid cultivar; assembly: GCA_002079205.1. Taxonomy (NCBI): domain Eukaryota; kingdom Viridiplantae; phylum Streptophyta; class Magnoliopsida; order Asparagales; family Orchidaceae; genus Phalaenopsis; species Phalaenopsis hybrid cultivar. The sequence goes on from JXCR01070051.1 coordinate 43,575, forward strand.
AAAAATTGAGCTTTAATAATCCTTAATAGAGACTATTATTTCAGCTCTAATTTAAAGAGATTCAAGCCCTATTATGACACTTCTATAAACCCTTTGGATTAAAACGGCCCCTGTTAGATATTGCTCATATACCATAAATGGACAGATGCTGGAGCAGAGCGGAAGATTCTGTCTGAATCAGGGGAGTTTACTTATGTGGGTTTAGGGTGCGATACAGAAGTAATTTGATAATTACATATTGTACTCAAGGTTTTCTTTTATGCTCTTTCTAGGGTTATAATAGGTCTGTTTGTAATCCTATATTATTCTATTATGTACCATGTACTCTTTCTCTGGATTAGTGGAAAAGCTGCCGCTCTGCTCCCGATGACGTAGGCATCTTTGCTGAACCTTGTTAAATCTTTGTGTGTTCTTCTGGATTTGTGTCGATTTCTATTTTCCTTCGCCTTAATTTCTCAACAGCCCCATATATATAATCGAGAATTATTTTGGCATTTCAATGAAAAGCTAACTATCAAAAATCAAACATATAAAAGTTGTAAGGGAGGACTAGACTTTCTTAAAAATCATAAAATAAAAAAACCTAAACACCACATAAATTAATGTGGGATTTGGAGGCTGGAAATCAATTGAGGATAACTCTGAATGAAGCTGTACAATGAATTGATAAAGGGTGGATCCACCAAGTGGGAAGAGAACAATTTTTTTATTTGAAATGACAGACCAGTCATGTAAAGGCGCTTCTACTTCTTCAATTATACTATAATTTAATGTTAGGGGCTTTTACATATATAACACTCAATTCCTATGTAATTACACATCCAACACCTGAATTTTGCATTTTACATTTATACCACCCAAATCTTTTTCATCACATCAAAAATACCACCATTTTAATTGAAATGCATCTTCTTCATGCATATGTTGGGGGGTATATATGTAATAATTAAAGTTTAGATGTTAGATATGTATGGACTCTGAGCACGTAAAGACAGTATAAAAGATTATAGGTAAGGTAATATATTATGGGTGGCTTTAATAAGTAGTGTAGAGAATGAAATTTAACATGTAAGTAAAATTAAGCTATTGAAATATTCAAAAATCTACTTATTTATTTTTATTTAAATTTAAAAGAGTAAAAAAATCTATATAGAAATTTCATACTCTAATTTAAACTAATTTAGTAAGTACATCAAAAGAGTTTCAAATACACATTCATCTTAATTGTTATGTCCACATATATGATATATCTATGTTTGTGTGTGATGATTTATTGTGCACAATGGATTCTTTCTAAGCTAACTCTAACATTCAAGTCTCTCAATCACTTTTATTGTATCTTATATTGAATGATGAGTTAGTTAATGCAAATATTACTAATGTTAAAGTGGACTTGGAGAAGAAATTCAAATTTGACCCGGGTTATAATGAGTATTTGGCATTGTCAAAAGTGACATTTGAGCAACATTAGTATATGTCTAACTGGTATTTAGGACCATGCTAAGTAGATTCCTCTCAAAATACTCCAACTTAAGGTGAATAATGGCCAAGACAAGTAATATATTGCCACACTTATGAGTATTGTATTTAAAATGACAAACAAACATAATCTACATATGTAGAGGGTTTGAGGTCCGGTATGTGGATGAATGTAGGAATGACACCCTCAAGCCATTTATTATATGATATTCTATAGCGTTATTGAATGATGTTATATAATGTTTTAATACAAGTAATAAGATACTAGCATTATCATTATGTATGTCAAAGGATTGTTGAAGAATCTTTTTTAATCAGACAAAATAATATTATTATAATTTTATTAATTATTATATATTATTAAATAATAAGAAAACTTAAATGACACACGCACACACACACTGTGCTTTCTCCAATGAGGATACCACATGCCTAGATGATTCAATATTGCCTCAAGGTCGTATAATGAACCTTATAACTTATACCATTATATATAGTATGATACATATTTTCTCATCTTTTGGAATTTTCTCAATAATATAAACTACCATTTTATCCTACATTTTTATATATATTTTTTATGATAGTCAAACCAATTGACGTATTTATTCCTCTTACTATCAACTCACCTATACTCTTGTTATATATGATCTAAACTGATTCATTATATCACACAAAACATTCTTGTCATGTTGTGAAGTACATATCCACACTTTCGAGTTATCAATGATACTCAAATGTGTTAAATATGAAAATTGGATACATTTATATGTGGCATAACTAAGAAATGGTCATGCACATATGGCTTCAAAATCACTTATATATCATAATATATTTAATATATATATATATATTTTTTTATGTTGTGCTATGCATTATGTTGCTAACCTAACTCTCAAGCAAACCATCATTTCTATCAATGTAAACTTGCACATTTTTAACTTGTATATGATNTTTATTAATTATTATATATTATTAAATAATAAGAAAACTTAAATGACACGCGCACACACATGCTAGTGCTCTCTCCAATGAGGATACCACATGCCTAGATGATTCAATATTGCCTCAAGGTCGTATAATGAACCTTATAACTTATACCATTATATATAGTATGATATATATTTTCTCATCTTTTGGAATTTTCTCAATAATATAAACTACCATTTTATCCCACATTTTTATATATATTTTTTTATGATAGTCAAACCAATTGATGTATTTATTCCTCTTACTATCAACTCACCTATACCCTTGCTATATATGATCTATACTGATTCATTATATCACACAAAACATTCTTGTCATGTTGTGAAGTACATATCCACACTTTCGAGTTATCAATGATACTCAAATGTTTTAAATATGAAAATTGGATACATTTATATGTGGCATAACTAAGAAATGGTCATGCACATATGGCTTCAAAATCACTTATATATCATAATATATTTAATATTTATTTTTTTTTTTTATGTTGTGTTATACATTATGTTGCTAACCTAACTCTCAAGCAAACCATCATTTCTATCAATGTAAACTTGCACATTTTTAACTTGTATATGATGCACCATCTCTTCATTCAATCTCTAACAAATGTTAATTTTAATACATAGTGAAACATGTCACCTTAATTAATTAGAATTAGCATAGTTATAATATGACATGTAACATAGAGTCTTCCCTTCAAGATATAATGGCTAAGTTACATTTAGCATTGGTTATCTTATATAAATGCTCAAAATCCCATTCTCAAAAAATATGAATGCACCTTGTTATGTTGAATTTGTTGAGTTTTGCTGAGTTTTGCTGATTCTTTCATAGATACTACATAAGGACTTCACATCTAAATGTATTATGAGTAATACATATGCACAAACATGCTTATATAACTCAATCTCTTTCAAGTCAAATGGTGATTCTATCTAATTTCTATTTTAGCAACCGAAATAGCATGTATATTTTTACCTAGATGTGGCTGATTCTAAATTTTAAAGAAAGATTTTGATTTATTGGGTGTTTGTGTATAATCTCTCTTTGGATAACTACCAAATAGTGTTTCACAATGGTTAAGCCATGACTTCTATCTCTGTCCTTTATCGACCATGATATACCTAACCAAAGCTAGGTCATGGACTGTAATTCTAAAGATAAGTATAATATTCTCGAAGGACATGACCATCTCACCTATAAATTGATGTAATATGTTTATGAGCAAATACTAACACTAAAAAAATGTAATAAGAAAATAATGGTTTTATCTAATTTAATGTAAATGATGTATGCAATAAATATGTCCTAAAACTTCTAAAATATAAAAGCCTGTACTTGACCACTTCTTTATTATTGAAATATTTGTAACAACCTCCAAAAATAATTTCTTGCTCTTCAATTTGGCTATCGACAAAATAAAAAAAGAATGTTCTAAAAATATATTACTATCTTATAATATTTAGATGGATAGCCGGAATGTTTCAAGTAAACTTATTATGCTTTGGCATCAACTACCAACGCTAGTCTGAGCTGTAGTTTCATTCCTTTTAGCTTTACAATGGCATTTTTTTATGTACTTCTTATGCCATAATTAAGTGCATACATTTAATAATATTAAATTATAATTTGATTTTAACATTTTCACTTAATTAATAATTTATATAATTCATAATATTTTTAGGTTACTATAATGAATGGTTTTATTCCATAAAAAATCTTAAGAGTACTAAAAATTATATTTTATCATTCATTTAATGTGTCCTTGGTCATTGTGTATAGATGTGTGCATGACCTATTAGATCATTTCTTAATATATGGTGCAAGTAATTTGACTATGCTTCTTCTTGGGTCATAGTGGTAGAATTTTAAAATTATGTGAAAAATTGCCTTATAACATATTCTATAATATGGATTATATTATAGCTTGACAATGAAACTTTTTTTTTTATTTCAATGTCTCATGCCAAGAAATTACATGTAAGCATTTCTACCTTTGAAAGTTCATTTGATAGATTAGAGGATGAGTGTATGTGAATCTATAATCTCCTTTGAAAGCACATGCATGTTTTGTCAAAAAAATTAGTATTCATGAGTGTCAATATTTATAAGTTCTAAATATTTTTTTTATTTCAGGCTCAGATTTCTATACTATTATCATTGTACATAAGTGTAAAAATGGTGATTTTCTTGTAGTCTCTTATTTTATGGTAATAGTAGGGTGCTAAAGAGCAATGTAATATCATTATAGTAAAGAACACAACCTATTTTTTTTAGGGAGCCCTCGTGCAGGCTTAAAAACACTATTCTAAAATATTGGTGGCATTGTTCCATATTTAGCATCATAATAATGAGATAATATCAAATTTGTTATGCCTCCATTAAAAAGTTAAGCATCTATTTTTTTTTTCTTTGATATTTTTTATGTAGATCATAAAATTAATAAAAAAAAAATTATGTTCCCACTATTAATAGCCTCAATACCACTTCTACCATAAAGTTTCAACATCTCATTCATCAAAATAGTGATTGTGTCTTGCCCATAAATATTTAATAACATATATGAACCAAATTATCAAGTGTTGGAAATTGTACATAATTTTTTATTAATTGTCGCAATTCTAGTGGCTTATATATGGTTCTAAGGAACTATGACAAAGGCTTATTACATTATAATTCAATAATAGCAAAAGCTAAAGCGAAAAGCTGATCATTTGAATCAACTACCACTACAACCAATAATTTCCCCCGATACTTACCAAATAAAAAGGTAATATCAAATCTTAAGTTTGGCGAACAGAATCATCTTTTTCTATACAAAATATAAAAAATTTAAAAAAATCATTATAATCATTAAAACTTATTTATTTGTATTTTTCGACCGAAAAAAAAAACTTTGTAAAGTTGAGCAAATAGCTTCCATGAATCTATAGAGTAAGCAATATGACATGCTTTGATTCCTTTCATACGTCATCCTACGCTTCAATATACGAACCCTTACATTGAATATTGCTTCCATGTGATCTATTATCTTTTTTTCATTTTATTTGAAGTATTTGACAAAAAGTTCAGAGTGAATGATAGCACATGACTTTATAAATTGTATTCTTGATGGCTAGGTAACATTATAAGAACTTTCATGTACAAACAAACTACTAACAAAAACTTTTTAGGTCTCACTAATGAACCTACGATTCGATACATCTAAGAACCAAAGGCACGGTCGTAACAAATTAACATATTCTACTTAAACATCAATCAATTATTTTCATTTGAGCAATCCATTCGATACTCGACATTATTCATAATTTATCAATTATTTATGTGCATTAAATATCCATTTTATGAACACTAGAACAATCTTTTGAGGTCAGATATGTAAACATAAAAGAATTGAGGTTGGATATGTAAGTAAATGGCGCCCCCACATTTGTTTTATTTTAATGTAACAATATAAACTGCTTGTGGGGTCCCACTTGACCTCCCCGCCGACCGCGGAAGCAACGCTGACAGCATCCAAACGGTTGCCTTCATCTTTTATTATTTTTTTATTTTTTTTATTTTTTTATTTCTTCTGCCGCCTACAATAATTAACACCAAAATTACAAAATGCCCCTAAATTATTACAAAAATAATTATTCTAATGTTATAAAAAAGTGCTCATCATTGCCCCCCACAAATTTGAACTTTTGTGGACCCAAAAGTCAAAACTAATACCGAATTAATTTGAAAAAAAATTCAAATGCATTAAATTCATCATTTTAATTAGANCAAAACTAATACCGAATTAATTTGAAAAAAAATTCAAATGCATTAAATTCATCATTTTAATTAGATTTAAATTTGATTTTAGATTTTTTTAGTTATTTGTTTATTGGGAAAATTGATAAATATGTAGATTTTTTACCATCAACATTTATGCTTATTTAATATAATAATTAAATGACTTTGAGACTATTTTTGATAAAAAAAATAATATCAAAATAATATTGTAAGCTTTTTTTTTTATAAAAATTTATAAGAATGAATCTAATTATTATTATTTTAAATATGATCCATAAACTTTTTTTAGCACATANTTATATTTTTGTCCATCAACATTTATGCTTATTTAATATTACAATTAAATGACTTTGAGACTATTTTTGATAAAAAAAAATAATATCAAAATAATATTGTAAGCTATTTTTTTTTATATAAAAATTTATAAGAATGAATCTAATTATTATTATTTTAAATATGATCCATAAACTTTTTTTAGCACATATACTTAAAAAAAAGTGCAAATTATAAATCTTATTTTTTATATGTATTTATTAAGAATAAATAAATATTTATATAGATTCAACAAATTTGAGATTTATTCCTAATTAAATTGTAATTAAAATAACATACTTTATTTTTTTTTTTACATTTATAATAATGAATCTAATTACCATTGTTTTAATCATTAATGTTTATATTTAAATATAATATAATCNGATATTTATATAGATTCAACAAATTTGAGATTTATTCCTAATTAAAATTGTAATTAAAATAACATACTTTATTTTTTTTTCTTACATTTATAATAATGAATCTAATTACCATTGTTTTAATCATTAATGTTTATATTTAAATATAATATAATCAAATTTAGAAACTTAAAATAAATCTAAAAAATATATTTTAACGGTCATTATTCAAATTTGCTCATCCTCAAAGTATATCTGTTAATTTTAAAATACAGAACTCCAATTTCTATCTAACGAAAAATTATTGCATATGNTAAACTTAAAATAAATCTAAAAAATATATTTTAACGGTCATTATTCAAATTTGCTCTTCCTCAAAGTATATCTGTTAATTTTAAAATACAGAACTCCAATTTCTATCTAACGAAAAATTATTACATATGATGTTTGCATAGGGTGTCCAATCATGACCGTAAATCACGGTGATTTACGTTCAGGATGAAATCAAATTTTTTTTTAAAAAAAATTATAAAGTGAGGCCCATTGAAATATATGATGACCGTAAATCACCGTGATCTAGAAACAAAATTGAACATCATATGCATCTATATTGTCTGTAAACAATAATTTTTACTTTCTAAACTTTCAAAAATTATAGCATCGCATTAACGCATGCAGCACCGCTAGGTATAAAAGGAAAAGAAAAAAAGGTAGGGGTACTCCCGTAATTTACACAACCTACAGGCGTTTCAAAACAACGTTAAACTTCCATTCCCGCACAGTACCGCTGCAGCAGCTCGTGCAGCTCTCCTCCACTTTCCTCTTCCCACCTACTTCATGCCGGAGAAAACCCTAAAGCTCCACCGCGCGCCATCGAACCTCTCAAGCGATGCCCGGCGGCCGCCTCACCCTTTGACGTCATCTCCCCGCCGGCCGATTCTCCTTCCTCTTCGCCGGCCAAAGCGCTCGAAACCCTATGGGATTCTCCCGCGCTCCGCCTCCGAGCCGATCTTGTGGAGGGTTCCGGCGATCGGCGGAGAAAGAGAGAAAGGGAAGTGGACGGCGTCGATTCGTATTCCTAGACCGCATACATGTACCGATGTGATGTCGGCGTCGCGGTGGCTAAAATCTCCGTCGGCTGCCGTGGGAGATTCAAGGGAGGTTGGTTGATGTTAAGTTGAATTACAGGTTTTATTCGATGATTTTTTTTTTCTCTAAGTGTTTGAGGGAATCGAAGGGTAAGTTTAGGGAAGGTTTTGAGATTTGTTTTAGAATGATTCTAAAATGCTGAAAGCAAAGGGTTTAATTAGACTTTGATACGAAATTTGCCGAATAATTTCAGTGTTGATTGGGGGTTTTAGTCAGGATTTGTTGAAATTAGGTCATATTGATCGAAACTGTGGAAGCAACTACTAAAATTTAACTGAAACAAGCAAGATTTGGCCAAAATCATGAAACTCGAGTAAAAATTCGTTTAAAATTTATATTTATTGTTTTAAAATCAATATATTTTAATAAAATATTTTTAGAATAATTTAAATATTATAAAATAAAGTAAATACAGAAAATTACCAAATTCAATGAAACCGAAATGTGATTAGAACAAAATTGGGATGGAATAATGGTTTTAATACATATTTAATCATGACATTAACTTTCAGTTAAAATGATCTGAAACTAGGGCTGTAAATTTAGCCTGAAGATCGTTAATTGCTCGCATATTAATTTGAATTTTGATTTGGATCGAAACAAAGGAGTTGTGCTGCGAGCTAAAATTTTGAGTCGAATTTGATTTGAGCTGGCCCCAACTCGGGCTGAAAATCAGATCGTTACCCTTATAATGTTAGTTGTGATTTTAGTAAATTTTAGCTCAAAGATCATTAATCTCTCAAAAATTAATTTGAATTTTAGCTCGGATCGAAAATAATGAGCCAAAATTTTGAATCGAATTTTTTTCAAATCGATTTGGAGCCATCCAACTCAAATTGAAATTGGATCGTTATCACTCCTGCTTGAAACTATCAAAGCTGATTAGTTTCAGTCAAGAACATATCAAAACAGTCCCTTTTTTTGTCAGTTTCATAGTATCCAAAAATTATACCCGAAACTAATAAAATTCAAATGAAATAATTAGAAGAAATAAGGTTCATTAAAAACTCAACCGGAAAAGAAAAAAAAAATATTTCTGAGTTTTTTTAGGATAGATGCAACTGTTTGATGAAGCTGCTACAGAAGAAATTGTTTTTCAAAAAGCTGAAGTGAATTTATAAATTTATTGTATTTTCAAAAAGTCAGATCGTAACTTTCTAGAAATCAGCATACTTTAATAGTTGAGGTTAAAAAACTTTTCATGCCATAAAAATTTTTAGATAATAGCAAAAAAATAGTTTATCAAACAGAACTGTGTGTTGTTCTTAGCAAAGTAGACAGAAATTTTTTCCAAACAGACCCTTACATATATACTACACAATTTTTATGTATTTACATATCCAACAGCCAAAATTTAATATTTACATTCATAGCACCTAAATCTTTATCACATAAAAATATCACTTATTAACTTTCTTTCTCTTAATCAAATTTACCTTTTTAATGCTTAGGCTATATCAAATTTTAGGTGTTAGATATGTAATTCCATAAGGCTTGTGTGGCATATATGTAAATTTCCCAAAAATAATCTTTGTACTTTTTAATAATATGTTAAAAAGAAATTTTAAATTTTAAAAATAATTAAAATGGAAGCCGCAGGAGACGAAGGTGGTGGTGAGCGTTGCAGTAGAAGGGAGTCCAGGGCCGGTGAAAGCCATGGTGAAGCTCGGGGCCAGTGTGGAGGAAGCCATAGCTGCCGTCGTCGATGAATACAGCCGCGAGGGGAGGAGCCCGCGGCTGGACCTGCAAGCGGTGGCCTCCTTTGAGCTCCNGTATATATCAACTTCATCAAACATAAGGATTTAGTAATCTCACCAAATTCAAGAATACATGACGCAAATCACAATAGAAAACTAGAAGTCGGTCTTCAGTTCATATGGATTTCAACAATTGGGAGACAGACGTGTTTACTGAACTTCTTCCTTCTTCTTCCGCCATATGCATTTCCTTTCTTTGTCTCCTATGTTCGAAAGATAGCTAGCAAGAGTTGAATTGCTCTGTTTGTGTGAAAACCGTAGAGAGGAGGGACGTGGGTATGGAGTAAGGAAAAAAATGACAACTCTTTTTTTATTCATAAAGAAAATTGATTTTCGGTTTTTTCTCAAGTTGCACAGTGCAAACATCACGTAAGATGGACCCACAACAATCACCCTCTCTTAATCACGCGAAGAAAAGACTCGCCTATTCATGTGATTCCTCGACGTACTGTAAGCTTTTCTTTCAGGGATATTTTTGTCATCATATTAGAATTATTCTCATCGGTATGGATCTTCTCAAATTGTAACTTATTCGAGTTTAGTGCATCTCAAATCCAATGACATCCCACATGAATATGCTTCGAAAGTGAGTGGAATGTGTAATGCCTACTGAGATGAATTGAACTCTGACTATCACAATATAAGATAAACTTATATTGTTTATGGCCCAACTATTGTTACAAATTTTTTATTTGCAAGATTTCTTTGCAAGTTTCTTTGACAAAAGTCACACACTTCTGTATTTTAGATTGTCATGAAACTCCACCCCTGCAGAAGTAACCAAGTATCCCTAAATGGGCTTTCTTGAGTTGACATGACCATCTATTTATGCATCTATATAACCTTGCAAAATAGGATTATCGTTTCTAAAACATAAACACACTTTGGAAGAACCTCTGAGATACCTTAAAATTCACTTAACTACTGCCCAATATTCTTTTCTCGGATTGGAAGGAAATAGACTAATTTCAATTGCATGAGCAATATTTCGTCTCGTACATATTATAACATACATCAAGCTACCGGCTGCAGAAGCATAATACACTTGTAAGGCATTGTTTAGTGTTTAGGTTAAATGGTCTTGCAAGTGGAGATACGACTAGTTTCATGCCGCTCATATTGAATCTTTCAAGAACTCTCTATATTCCTCTCCTTAGATGATCATAACTTGTTCTTCTTCCTATCAAGAATGATGTTCATTCCAAATATTTGTTTTGTCGGTTCCAAGTCTTTCATGACAAAAGATTTGTCGAGTTCTCTCTTGAGCTTCTCAATTTTAGTCCCATCATGACCATAGACCAACATTTCATTGATATATAGGAAGAGAATCACAAGATCATTATTAGAGAAATTCTTTGTAAAAGCTCAATGGTCACAAGTGGTCTTAAGGTACTCATTTGCTTTCATAAAAACATCAAATATCTTATACCACTGTCTTGGCGTTTGCTCAAGCCCATATAAATTCTTTCTTAATCTGCATACAATATCTTCATTTTCTTTGTCGCTGAAGCCTTTGGTCTGTTCCATGTAAATCTTCTCTTCTAAATTACTAGGGAAAAAGATTGTTTTTATATCAAGTTGTTCCGCCTCCAAATTCAAACTGACAATTAATCCCGATAAAAGATAGATTGAACTCGTCTTCACCATCGGTGAGAAAATCTAATCGAAATTGACACTACTTGTCTGACTAAATCCCTCACAAGTAACCTTGTTTTCTACTTTGGTTGTGAGCTATTCTCCTCCGACTTCAGTTTGAATACTCATTTGTTCTTTCAAGTTTTCTTGTCCTTTAGTAATTTCAACAAATCATAAGTGTGGTTCCCATGCAATAATTTTATTCATTTTTATGGCACTCAACAACTCTTCTCACTTCTCATATGAAAAAACCTCCAGGTAAGTCTCTGGTTATCACCCGTTAGTAAGCATCACAAATTCACTGGTAGAATATGTCTTAAAAGGTTGATATTTCTATCGTATCTCATTAATAAAGATTTAAATGGTGCATCTTCTAGGTCCTCAACATTTGGATCATCATCTGTTGAAAGTGACACACACACACACACACACACACACACACACACACACACACACACACACACACACACACACACACANGAAGTAACCAAGTATCCCTACATGGGCTTTCTTGAGTTGACATGACCATCTATTTATGCATCTATATAACCTTGCAAAACAGGATTATCGTTTCTAAAGCATAAACACACTTTGGAAGAACCTCTGAGATACCTTAAAATTCACTTAACTACTGCCCAATATTCTTTTTTTCGGATTGGAAGGAAATAGGCTAATCTCAATTCCATGAGCAATATTTTGTCTCGTACATATTATAACATACATCAAGCTACCGGCTGCAGAAGCATAATACACTTTCTTCATTTCTCGATTCTCATTCACTTGTAAGGCATTGTTTAGTGTTTAGGTTAAATGGNATATATATATATTTTTTTATGTTGTGCTATGCATTATGTTGCTAACCTAACTCTCAAGCAAACCATCATTTCTATCAATGTAAACTTGCACATTTTTAACTTGTATATGATGCACCATCTCTTCATTCAATCTCTAACAAATGTTAATTTTAATACATAGTGAAACTTGTCACCTTAATTAATTAGAATTAGCATAGTTATAATATGATATGTAACATAGAGTCTTCCCTTCAAGATATAATGGCTAAGCTAAAACATTTAGCATTGGCTATCTTATATAAATGCTCAAAATCCCATTCTCAAAAAATATGAGTGCACCTTGTTATGTTGAATTTTTTGAGTTTTGCTAATTCTTTCATAGATACACAAGGACTTCACATCTAAATGTATTATGAGTAATACATATGCACAAACATGCTTATATAACTCAATCTCTTTCAAGTCAAATGGTGATTCTATCTAATTTCTATTTTAGCAACCGAAGTAGCATGTATATTTTTACCTAGATGTGGCTGATTCTAAATTTTAAAGAAAGATTCTGATTTATTGGGTGTTTGTGTATAATCTCTCTTTGGATAACTACCAAATGGTGTTTCACAATGGTTAAGCCATGACTTCTATCTCTGTCCTTTATCGACCATGATATACCTAACCAAAGCTAGGTCATGGACTGTAATTCTAAAGATAAGTATAATATTCTCGAAGGACATGACCATCTCACCTATAAATTGATGTAATATGTTTATGAGCAAATACTAACACTAAAAAAATGTAATAAGAAAATAATGATTTTATCTAATTTAATGTAAATGATGTATGCAATAAATATGTCCTAAAACTTCTAAAATATGAAAGCCTGTAATTGACCACTTCTTTATTATTGAAATATTTGTAACAACCTCCAAAAATAATTTCTTGCTCTTCAATTTGGCTATCGACAAAATAAAAAAGAATGTTCTAAAAATATATTACTATCTTATAATATGTCCTAAAACTTCCATGTGATCTATTATCTTTTTTTCATTTTATTTGAAGTATGACAAAAAGTCCAGAGTGAATGATAGCACATGACTTTATAAATTGTATTATTGATGGCTAGGTAACATTATAAGAACTTTCATGTATAAACAAACTACTAACAAAAACTTTTTAGGTCTCACTAATGAACCTACGATTCGATACATCTAAGAACCAAAGGCACGGTCGTAACAAATTAACATATTCTACTTAAACATCAATCAATTATTTTCATTTGAGCAATCCATTCGATACTCGACATTATTCATAATTTATCAATTATTTATGTGCATTAAATATCCATTTTATGAACACTAGAACAATCTTTTGAGGTCAGATATGTAAACATAAAAGAATTGAGGT
>JXCR01070060.1:0-18762 GCA_002079205.1 Phalaenopsis hybrid cultivar
TAAAATAAAAAAAAATTATGACAATCATTTAAGTCTGCAAAAATCCATTTTTATGTTGACCAACAAGTTCTCTTATTTAATATGAAAAATTAAATAGGTTTATATTAAGCTGTGTTATTAAAGTTTCCTATGAAGGTAAATACCTATAGTTAATTATATCTTAGATAACCAAAGTCACCTAAGAAAACTCTCAATTTAGATTAGGGAATATTGTTGTTATTAAAGTTTCTTATAAAGGCAAACACCTATAGTTAATTACATCTTAGATAACCAAAGTCACCTAAGAAAACTCTCGATTTAGATTAGGGAATATTGTCTTGAAGGAATTCAAAGGGATAGGAATTTTTAAAAGATCGGACAAAGAGGTGTGAAATGGGAATGGCTCAAATTTGGAACAATTTATTTTGGAATCCAAACGAAGAAGAACTTGGGGTTGCCAAAGATATTTAGGAAAATCTCGATGACTTCCCAAGCTATTTTATGATTTGGCTTCAGTTTTGAGAGAAAGAAATTATTTAAAAGTTTCATCATGCCAGTTTTATTAAATAGGGCTTACATTTATGCTAGACAGTCACACAAATAGCCTGAAAGATGTGAGGATTTTGGCTGTGACTAATGACAACCTCAGAATCCTAAAACGAGTTAGGGCTTAAATTGTATAGCAGAGCCATACAAAGGCTTATAGATGAGTTAAGGATTTATGTCACACCAGGCGGATAACCTCAAAAACTTCTGGCTTGTTGTTTAATTCTAAGGAAAGTTGTGCTGTTGTGGATTGTTATTGTGGATCCTCATACTGTTGCAGATTGTTGTTGTAGAAGGCTAGGCACAAAGTTAGCTTCAGGCTCCTAGGTGATGTAGCGGTCCTTAAAGGTTTAAATGACAAGTTCAAGTTCAATCATGGGGAGGGTGGTTAAAGTTGATTAGAGCGACATCGGTTAGGATCCCACAGATCTCTTATTCCGGTATCACTATTTTATTTTTAACTAACTTAGCTTAAACAAGTTGTTACACATATTTAAACCGGGGAAATCACGTTAGCAACCGTGGGTTACCCCTCCGAGGGACTCCCATAAATTTAAAAGGGCGTTTTAAGTTTACTGACATTTCAAAGGATTTATGGTTACCTTTGGAACAATTTGTTTTAGATTTTTAAAAATGTTGATTAATTTTTAAATTTTTTTTTACTTTTGCAAATAAACTAAAGCAAACCGCACAACCAAGCAGTTATAATATTTTAAAGCAAAAGTAAATTTTACGAAATAAAATGACAGAAATTAAATAATTCCATAAAAGCATACCTGTTATGTTCTCAGCATTCCCGTTGAAACATTAAAACTTTAACATGTATATAATTTTGTAGGAATTTAAATAAATCACAAGAGTAGATGAAGGTGTATCTAACAAACCTCAAAATAAGACTCAGTGAGTCCCGAAAGATCTTAGTGGATGATTTTATAGAACAAAAATAAATAAGTTCAATTTGTTTTTCAAAATATCCAAGAGATTCCAAAGTGTTCGAGGAATGACCATGAACAACTTTTAAAATCGCTTGAAACGTTTGGAGTTCATTTGAACTTATTATATTATTCTATTAATCATCCACTAGGTCGAATTAAAATTACCCCATTTCTCGGTGAAACTTGATATTTTAATTATCTCAAAAATGAGAGAAACTAGATTGTCACTTAATAATAAATTGGACACTTATACGAGCGGGTACCCCAAAGGGCAAGTCCAAAGTCAATAAGGATTTTAATGCCCAGAGTTAAAGCAGCGCCTAATGTGTTTGAAAGTGTTTATCAATTAATTAAGTCCATCTCTTTTAATCTCGATTAAGAAAGTTCTTACATATCAAAGCTAGTTCACTATTAAACCCACTCAATTTTGAAAATATTTTGAAAGCAAATATAAGATAATTAAATATTTCATTTCTTATTAATATCAAACTTAGTATCTAATTACCAATTGGTGGGATTTAAATGTGTGAATTATTATTTTCATAGCTTATGCCCATTACTTTTAGGATCATCCTATTGAATTATCTTCCAAATCATGACAATTATCAAAATCACAATTTTACCCTTATCATGAAAAGGATGGCAAATTGGTTTCTACCTCTTAGCCCTTCATATTTTAATCATCCAAAAAGTTTATTATAATCAAAATTACCTATTTACCCTTTGATTAATACTAAAATTTAATTAAGGTATTAAAATCCAAAATCCAAAACTTTTAAAATCGCTTGAAAGGTTTCTACCTCTTTGCCCCTAGGCTCTCCATCCTATAACTTATCAAATGAAACTCAAGTGACCTTGAAATTTCCCTAGAAACTCAATAATGATTTAATTAAAATATCAGAGGAGAAAAATGTGGTCTTTTAGATTTTATTTAATTTATATATTTTAATTCAAAAATAGGATTTTTCAATATTAATTTAATTAACTAATCAAAATAAGTTTTTTGGTCATTGGGAATTATTAGAGGTTCAACTAGGTTAGAAGAACACTTAGACAAAATTCCATGATTTTTCAATTATATTTTAATTATTATAATTATTTAATGATTTTAATTATTATTTTAAATAGAAATTATGTTCTAATTTCAAAAATTATTTTTTATATTTTTATAAAATCTCTCTGTGTCTAGAGAATTAAGAGAAATAAATTTTATATTTTTATGATTTTTAATTTATTTATTATAATTTTTTTAATGAGAAAATAAGCAACATTCATTTTTAGCTTATAAAAATTTATTTTTAGCTTAGAAAAACTTAGAAAAATATTTTAATGAGTCCCAGGTGTTCACAAAACAATTAGACACATTTTGAACCATTTTTTTATTTTTTTGCAATTTTTAATTATTTTAATTATCTTTAGATTAAAATATAGCTTAAAAGTGAAGTATTTTCTTAAAAATAATTTTTATTTTTTCTAACTGCCCTTGATCACAAAAAAATCAGATAACCAATTTTCATAATTTTCCTAAATGTATTTAATTTAATCTAACTATTTTGTACAAAGATACAATTTTTCTTAGAAAATCAACTTTTGTAATCAAATTTACTCAAATCAACTTTAAATTTTTGTAGTGACTCAACATGATTTCTCTACACAATGTGGTAATGATTTTATTAATTTTTAAATAATATTTAATGTAAATAAATTAATAAAATTTATTGGCATTTAATTAACTATATAATTATACAAAATTATACAAACAACCCTTATATTTTTCCTAAGCTCCTCTGATGATAGGGAACCTAGTAAAATTCATTCCATAATTTTCCAAGTGACATTTTAATTTATATAATTATTTTAAGCCAATATAGCCATCCAAGCTTTAAAATTAGGGTTACATGCATAGAGATGCTCTTTGACCTTCAAAAAATTAGAGAAAATTCCCTTTGTCATGAAGAATGAACCCTCAAAGTTACAAGCCATGGTGTATAATATTTAATC
Source organism: Phalaenopsis hybrid cultivar (assembly GCA_002079205.1). Lineage (NCBI taxonomy): Eukaryota > Viridiplantae > Streptophyta > Magnoliopsida > Asparagales > Orchidaceae > Phalaenopsis > Phalaenopsis hybrid cultivar. The sequence continues at coordinate 3,462 of JXCR01070060.1, forward strand.
AAAATAAATTAAAATGCCTTAAATATTATTTAATTAATTAAAAATCATAGACTCATAAAATAATTTTTATTTTTTTCCACATTATTCTCCCCTGTTGATTTTGCAAGAGGGCATTTTTATTTCATTTTTATGATTTTTCAATGCAAAGTTATGAATTTTTGAAATTCTGACAATTAAATAAATAAATAAATCTCTATTTTCTTACTTAACCTAGTCGGCGCGACAACATCATGTGACAGCTTCGAAAGGCCATGCGATGCTCCACCATTTGACTTAGCCACTTGACTTAAATGTCGCACGTCCCGATCTATCACTCCATCCTTTTTTCTAGTGTAATACAAAGCATCCATTTGGTACACATGTGATCAGATGAGCCCTAGTCATCATCCCTAACTGACCTAACCCATAAGCCCTCCACACTAAAACCTCAAGATCTCGAGCTAGACTAAACCAAATTGCTTCGAGTTTGTTCCTGCACCTTCATCTACTCAAGATGAACCTATCTTTATGGTTGATCAAGCTTGAAATACAACACACACACATGGAGAATCAAATTAAGCTCAGATTGAGGGGAGAGTTCAATACCTTTATCTGAGAGGCGGCTTTTGTAGGAGTCCAACAAGCCTCCAAATAAGGTTTTGGGCTGTTGGGAATTGTCTAGGTATGATTTCGATCAAGGTGGTTTTCAGGTGTTGATCTAGAGGTATGCTAGGGGCTCTCTGTGAGGCGGCTTTTGTAAAGGGATCAACTCCTCTCAGTCTGGGATGGTGTCGGCACAGTTAATAAGACTTTGGTGGACTGTAGAGCTTTGGGGAATTATGTCATGGTTTCGACAGGAATTGGCGTAAGGAATTTGCTCAGGGTAGTGGGTTTGGGTGGCTAGAAATATTGAGTTTCCACTCATGAAGGCTTGGAGAATCTCTAGTGGGATTTTGGTAGAGTTTCCCTTAGGTCTCAAGCACTCTACCCTTTGGCAGTCAGGAGCTCAATTTATAGCCATGGCCATGAGGCTGAGCTCATAGGTGGCTGGTGGGTGCAATAGGGAGCTGAGGTGTAGGGCTAAGAAACACAGTCAACCAATTACAAGTTGATACACTGGCTGAGTCTAGTTGGGCTCAATTTAAGACTTAGTGGCTCTTGTTTTGGGCTCCTCCGGTGACTCGGGTGGCTGGACAAGACAGAGGAGGTGCTTAGGTGGTTAGGTGAGCCAGTGAGTATTCCATCAAATTAATTAATTCGGTTGGGGATGGGTTTTGGCAAAGATCTCTTTGGCTTAGGCATTTTAGGCAACAAATACCTTAATTTAGGGGACCATTTGTCCATGGCTCATGTAGGTTAGGCAAAATGGATCTAGGATGGTCCATAGGGTCCACTTAGTCCTTGTAGTTGTCTTGAATTGACCAATTTGGCTAGATTTGATTACAATTGGGTCATGGGTTCACAGTTGGATCGTTTGACTTCAAGTTGGGTAGGTTGGGCTTGAGCTTGGATTGGGTTCAATTGATTGAACAACTTGAATTCGATGATTTTCATAAATTATTTAGAAAAGGGATTGATTAATTTTTAGTTTACTTGGAAGCTCAATTCTGTGGCATTTTGACATTTGGCCAATTTTGGGAACGTTGGGTTAGACGTAGGATTGGGTTGGGCTAGAGTTTGGCTATGGCCCAATTGATGGTTCAAATTGATGTGGGTGATTGGAATGAAGTGTTTTGGATAGAAATTGAGTGGAAATTTTGGGGTTATGGAATTCAATTCGGTGACATTTGAGGACATGACAAATTTAGGGTAAAATTTGGGGTTTTGGTCCAAGTTGAATTTGAGTCAAATTGTGGCTTGACCAAGGCCAATTGAGGATTTAATTAGATGTGAGAAAGTTTTGTAAATAGTTTAAGACTTAAAATTGGGGTAATTGGATATGTTTGGGGGGTTCAATTTGGTGAAATTATGGCTTTGGGTCAAATTGGGGACTTTGAATTGTGATTGAAGTTGGGCTTGAATTTGGTTTAATAGAGCTTGGATTTGGTTACAATCAAGTTTAAGGATGATGCATTTGAGTTTAGAGTTAGAATTTGGGAAGATTGGGATCAAATTGGTGGACATTGGGGGTGAATTGAGGTAAATGGGCCTTTAAGGATCATTTGGGGCTTTTGGTCAAACTAGGTTAAATTGGTCAAATTGGGTTCAATGAAGTGGTCAAAATTGGTTTTAGGGATGTTTGAAATGATTTTGAATGTTTTGGGACAGTTTGGGTCACCAGGTGTATTATTTGTAATTTTGGCAAAATCAAGGGTATTTTGGTAATTTTAAAAATTTTGGGGTGTTTTGGTCAATTTGGATGGTTTCAAATGGTTTGAAATAAATTTTTGAAAAAGTTAGGTATTTTTGGAATTTTGTTCAATTTTGGGGTTTCAAGGGTAGTTTTGTAATTTGGGTAGATTTTGGGGGTAGAAGCCTAAATTGGGTATTTTAGTAGGATTAGGGTTGCCAACCACACAACCACTCTACTTGTGCCATGGACCAATAGAAATTCCCTACTTTGGGTCATCCATGTGTTGGTCTTAGCCAGACCCTAGCCTAGAGCTAATGGTTTAGGGGACCATCCACATGAGTTTCATAAAAGGTTAAGGGTTCAAAGTCAAACATGTTTAGGTTTAAGGTTGTGAGTGAAAGTGTGATGTGTAAGTGTGTGTATGCAAGACGGACTAAGACAACACCACCCATGGTTCACCCTAAGGCCAAATAGACCTATGGAGACTCCCCTTGAGCTCCCCCGTACTGACCCCACCTACTAAATATTAGAGGTTAAGACCAATATGTGGAACTTCAAGTTGAGCAAATAAGAGTTTAGAGCATCTAATGGTCAGGGTTACTTTAATAGTCCTCTATGAATAGTCAATAGGAAAGTCCGATGGCTATACCCTAGGCTACTAAGAAGGATAGACTAGACCTAAAAAAAATGAGGTCAACAAATGGACCTCCAATAGGTGGGGTGTGTCGGGTCGGCACACTGNCAATATGTGGAACTTCAAGTTGAGCAAATAAGAGTTTAGAGCATCTAATGGTAAGGGTTACTTTAATAGTCCTCTATGAATAGTCAATAGGAAAGTCCGATGGCTATACCCTAAGCTACTAAGAAGGAAAGACTAGACCTAAAAAAAATGAGGTCAACAAATGGACCTCCAATAGGTGGGGTGTGTCGGGTCGGCACACTGCACGTATTGGAGTTGACCAAAGAGATCAACAAAACTGACACGACTGTCAGGAAAACTGACGATCGCGGCGAAGATTTGATTTCAATTTGATGATTAAAAACTTTAATTTTGATTTCAATTTTAATAGTTTTGGAAGATAGAAATATGTGTGAGATGATTGAATCAAAATGGAAAGAACAAGGACTTACATCCAACTCAAGGCGTGACAACAGTGTAGAGAATGACAACCATCAGGGATATTACGCCGGTAAGAAAAGACTATACTTGTTCGAGCAGCCACTAGGGACGTTATGTCCGAACTAGATCNTATAGAAATATGTGTGAGATGATCAACAGTGTAGAGAATGACAACCATCAAGGATATTACGCCGGTAAGAAAAGACTATACTTGTTCGAGCAGCCACTAGGGACGTTATGTCCGAACTAGATCTAGTTGAAGAAAGAACAAAGAGTTGAAGGACATTATGCCAAATGCAATGTGGGAATCAGAATCCAGGTACTGACCCCGAGATGAGGATTGGAATACAAGTACCATCCTTAGAAGATAAGAAGCCTTGATTCAATTGAAGGGCTTATTCCCTCAACCTCTAGAATTTTGTTTGAATGATTGTGATAGGAGGGGCTCCGAAAGCAACATGGAATCAGATATAAGTCCTCAACCTCTAGAATTTCATGTGAACCAATGCAAAGCAATGTGGAATCAGGATGTTGAAATCATCATCATCTAAAATATCGTGTCACCATTGTAAAGTAATGCGGAATCGGATGTTAGAATCCTCATCCTATAAATATCGTGTGTTTGCAATGTAGATTCATATGTTAGAATCCTTATCCCCTAAAATATAAGGTTCACCATTGCAAGGAAATGCAGAATTAAATGTCAGAATCGTCATCCTAAAGCAATGTGGAATTGAATGTCAGAATTGTCATCCTCTAAAATATTGTGTGTACCATTGCAAAGCAATGTGGAATTTGATGTCAGAATCCCCATCCTCTAAACTATCGTGTGCAACTTTGCAAAGCAATGCAGAATCAGATGTCAGAATCCTCATCCTCTAAAATATTGTGGTTGCAAAAAAATTTCNTTATTGCAAAGCAATGTGGAATTTGATGTCAGAATCCCCATCCTCTAAACTATCATGTGCACCTTTGCAAAGCAATGCAGAATCAGATGTCAGAATCCTCATCCTCTAAAATATTGTGGTTGCAAAAAAATTTCTCATATGGGAAATGGAAAATATTTAGAATTTAAAGGAATCAGACGACCTTGCACCAACCTTGGAGTTTCCTTGGAAATATTGTGATAGGAGGGGCTTGTAAAGCAACATGGAATTGGATGTAAATTCCTTAACCTCTAAGATTTTTTTAGCGTGGAATAATTTCTTGGATAGGAAGTGAAAAATATTTTGAATTTAAAAGAATCGGACGACCTTGCACCGACCCTGGAGATTTCATGAGTGCGGAAGAATTTCTCAGATAGGATGTGAAAAGTAATTGGATTGAATCAAAATCCTTTCNGAAGATTTTGTGAGCGTGGAATAATTTCTTGGATAAGAAGTGGAAAATATTTTGAATTTAAAAGAATCGGACGACCTTGCACCGACCCTAGAGATTTCATGAGTGCGGAAGAATTTCTCAGATAGGATGTGAAAAGTAATTGGATTGAATCAAAATCCTTTCATCGACCTGAAGATTTCATGAAATTCAAATGATTTCTCAGATATGATGTGGAAAGTATTTAGAATTTAAATGATTCTGATGAACTTGCACCGACCTTGGAGATTTCATGAGTGCGGAAAAATTTCTCTGATAGGAGATAGAAAATATTTAGAATTTAAAGAAATCGAAAGACCTTGCACTGACCTTGGTGTTTTTGTGGGAATCAGAAATGAGGTACCCCCAAGAAGGAGGGAGTAAGAATGAATCCTATCCCGAGTGTTGAGATTTCACGAATACANGAAGACCTTGCACTGACCTTGGTGTTTTTGTGGGAATCCGAAATGAGGTACCCCCAAGAAGGAGGGAGTAAGAATGAATCCTATCCCGAGTGTTGAGATTTCACGAATACAGAGATTTGCAAAAATTTGCTGAGATCTTATGTAGAGTGTGGCACTCCGTTGGGCATTGTGACAAATTTGTGCAGACAGAGATGTTTGTGCTGTGAATGCGGAGAGTGTGGAACTTTGAATTTGTGAGGAATTAATATATTAAATTTATCATTTTTCTTATTATCTTTATCATCTTTTGATTATCAAGCTATATTTTTTCAAATTTAATTTCCATTGATTACTTTTTTTTCAAAAACATTTTATTTAAATTTTATTATCAGACTTTCGTTGTATCGTTCTTTGTTCATTGTAATTTAGAATCAATGTGTGGTTCTGTGGCTCTTTATCCATCGCACAAAAAGGCGATTTGTCAAATATATAGAAATCTGAAAGAAAATTTGTTAAACTATTTAAAATATGTGTTACAAGTTGAACGCATGCTGAAGTTGTCAAAAGCTATCACGATGGATACATATTGAAGCATCGAATGCTAAATAAATATTAAATATTGAATACATCTAAAACATTTTTGGTCATATCTGCCATATCATGATGTAGTACAAAATGTGACAAGAGCTATCTATCTATTCTCTATGGCGAGCTCATGATGTAAAACTATCTCATAGCTCGAAGGCATATCTATTAAGCTGACCTTTTAAGTCACGCTCCAGGACAAGAAGTCCTTTCTCATGCTCTTAGAGGTACAACTATCATTTAGCTCATAAGGCATAGTTCTTTCAATTCTGGGTCTGGTTGGTATCCATACGGTATCTTGCTATCATCCATTCTTCTTATTGTAACAGAAACTTTGCAGTGTTGTGCTTTCAGGATGCAGTGCTTTGCCAGATATGCTCTATCTCCTTTCAAAATGAACCCATTGGCAATGGAATTTCAACAAATCCTCTGAATTCTCCAGTGCCAACAACATCAATTTCTTTTCTAAATAGAATATTGCCCGTGCTCATAAAGGACACTATGCAAATGGGCCTGACAAAAACATGGTGATCAATATGCAGAGGAATGTAGTCTCCTTCTTCATAAATATTGATTATGAAGTTGTTCGGGATACAATCTATTGGCAGTATGCTCCATCTGACCATTCTCTTAATAATTATTTTTATCTCGTAAGGCAGAAGATCTACCTCGTTGTATCTTGGGATACCCAGGGAGTTCTCTAGCCCATCCTTCATGAAGTTATAGCAGCAACCACATTGAATTGTAATTCTTTCCTTTCCCCTCATCCTTTTATAGGGCTCTGAGTAGGTCTTCTTCATCAACTAGCCGGTCTAGCCTCTTTCCCTCAAGTTGAACATACAGTCGATAATCCTCCTCTCATTATGCTCGGAGCAAACTCCTGTATGCAGTTCCAGACCTTCTATGATGTTGACAAATTTCCCTTGAATTTCTTCATAAAACTCAAATTATGTGCAGTTGTCGGGGCTGCTACGAGACAAATTTTCCTTCAAAATTTTGACGATCTCGTTCATAATCAAGTGGAATGTTATGTTATGTAGATGAAAGAAACACTCCTTCATGGAATTGAATGCGATTCTCACTTTGTTGTGAAACTCATACTCCATTTCCTGGATAGTATGTTTCAAAACATATGTTAACATTTCAATTGGCCAAATTGAAAGTAAATTAAGAACGGAGTGAAAAAATCATCACAATTTATTTTATATTTTAAAATTAACACTTCTAAATTATCTCTTCATTTCACCATATCTCAGAGTAAAGAGAAAGACAAAGAAGACTATTCAGAATTCATGAGAAAGTACAAAAAAACACAAATTTTATTTATATAAAAAAGTTTACTAAACAAAGAAATGAAAGAACACAACTTATCATAAACTCCTTCTCAAGCAAATGCCTTGAAGTTCCCTTGAAGCATTTTCTCTCTTTACAATCAACATGAATTCTCTCTTAGAAATGTAATAGAGAAGAAACCTCTCACCTTCCCTCTCCTCTTACAATTATTCAAGAAAATCTTCTCCACAAACATGACTTTACTCTACACTTACACACACTCACACACCCACAGACACACACACCCTCACGCACACACTCCCTCGCACACACCCCTAATGCACATACCCTCACGCACACACTGTCAAGCGCTATATGAGAGGCGCCAGGTGATATCTATTAATGAGGCACAAAATCCCTCCTTTTTCCCAAGAGCTTCACTTTAAGAAGCACATCACTTCACTCGAAGTTTCTAAATTCATTGAATCACTACAAAAGACACATCTCTTCATTTAAAAACCACTCACTAACTCCAAGAGACATATCCCTTCATTTAAGAGCCTTTTTAAATATCTAGATGCATTAAATAACTTTATGGGTATTTAAATCACTTGGGAGCCTTCTAGAACATTATAAACCACCAAAAATCCATCCAAAAAGTCGGTCTGGGTGCCTTTGGTACCATTTTCGTTGCTCATTTGGACTCGGGGGCCATCGACGGCATTCTGCAGTAGCTCCACTGTTTTCCTCCATTTGGTTTCGTTTCAGCTCTGTTTCACCCCATTTTAGTTGCATTTTATTCCTAACATATAAACCTACAAATTAAGCATGAAAAAACCTTTCTTTAAAGTGTAATTTCATTCAAAAACATATGAAAAGTGAGAAGTAGATTAAGCATAGAAAGACATATCAAAATGTGTCAGGCATGAATTTTCTTTCTTGCTCGCTTTAGCTCCAAATTGCACTGTTTTTGCTTATTTTTCACCAAAAGTGCATTTCTTGTACCTAAAGCCAAAAACAGGCAAAATATCTTCTTTTAAAGTGCAATATCACAAAAAACGTGTATAAAATATAGGTCTAAAAATGCATATATTTTTGGTGCATCAGGAAAAACTTCGAAGTCTTATGACTTGTTTGTTTAATTCTAAAGAAAGAATAGTTTAGCTGATTTAGATATGTTTTACTATTGAAGATGGCCATGGTGCTCAAAATACTAGCTCCAAGATCCCTATCGTGAAGAGTTTAAGTTTTCTAATATGTTAAGTCTTGATGTCAAATCAAATGTCATAAGGTTATAATTATTTAAATATTCTAGGGGATGTTAAAGTTGATTATGACACCGATTAAGATCCTACAGTTCGCTCATTCTGACACCACTATTTTCTTTCAGATTCACTTAGTCCAAGTGAGTTTACTAAACTAAACTTAATGAGTTCCATACTTTCATTTAGACCGTGGGAAGTCTCGTTAGCAACCGTAGGTTACCTCCTTGGAGGGATTGTCGATCATCCTATAGAGACGTTTTAATTTAGTTACAATTTTTGTTTTGTGATGTTTGTGATTAAATTTTGAGATGTCTTTTATTTTGAATGTTGTGGCAGTAAATTTTATCTTGTTTAATTTTTAAATTTTGGTTTTGGTTTTGCAGCTATCCTAACAGTTTTGGTTTAGGCCTTCAGGGTGACATTGTTGTTTAACATGTAAGTTCGAGACAAGAAGTACAGAAATGTAAATGTAATAATTTAAAGTGTACCTATTGATTCTTCTCATTCCTCCACATGAAAGGTTAGCTTTGGCAGTGTATATATATAATTTTGCAAAGAATTGAAATTTCCAGAGTAGATGAAGGTAAAGCTACCAAACCCCAAGTTACGAATTTATTAAGCCTCAGAAGATCTTAGTGGGTGATTTTAGAATAAAATATGGCAAGTTCAATTTGCCATTCAAAATATCCAAAAGTTTTCAAAGTGTTCGGGAAATGACTATGAACTACTTCGAGGATCTCTTGAATTATTTCAAGTTCGTTTAGACCTTCATCATATTGTTCCATTAATCATATAAGGTTAGAGTGTGACTACCTCATTGCACAGTGAAGCTAGACAATTCAATTATCCCAATGATAGGATACTCGATCAATTTGATACTTTACTTTAAAGACTATATGGATGAATGACCCTAAGGTAAGCTCAAGTCTTTAAAGAATTGGTCCTCATCATAAATGGGCTTGGAGTGCTTAAAAGGTGTTAATCATTATCATTTCTAAACTTTAATGACTAGTTTAAAATATTAAGCTTAGCTCACTACCAAGCCCTTAACAATCTCAAAAAAGGGAAGTTGTAATTGTAAAAAAAACTTTAATTTAAACCATAGGTATCCTTATCAACAAATCATTTATCACCAATCATGGGCTAGAAGTAAGTGAATCATCATCTTCCTAGTTTAAACCCATCACTTTAGGATTATTTAATTTCTTCTTAACTTCCAAAGAGGTAATTCAAGAAAATTTAATTTTATTCTTATTATGTAAAGATGGCAAGTTGGTTTATACCTTTAACCTATTGTATCTCAATCATCCAATATATTTATTAAGGATCAAAATTACCCATCCCCAATGATTAACCCTAATTTCTAGTTAAAGCACCAAAGCCTAAAATTACTATCCTGCCCTTGGGGCTCCTCACCTTATAATTCTTCAAGCAAAATTCAAAAGGCTTTTAAAATATTTGAGTATCCTATCAACGGATTAATTAAAATATTAGAGAGGAAAGTATGAATTTTCAAAATTTGATTTAATTTAAATAATTATTTTAGCTCAAAAATAGGATTTTTCAATGTTTAATTAATCAAAATAAAGTTTTAATATATGGGAAAATTATTGGAGGTTTGCCTAGGTCAGAAGAATACTTAGACAAAATTTTTTAAGTATTTAAAGGTCATTTTTATTGATTTTTTAAATACAAAAATATGTTTTAATCTTCAAAAATCACTTTCAATTTTACATTAAACCCTCATAAGTCTAAGAAACTTAGACGTACAAATTTTTATATTTTTATAATTTATATTTAATTTATTATAATTATTTTAGTGAGAAAATAAAGAAAATACATTTTAGGCCTTTAAAAAATTTATTTTTAATTTAGAAAAATTATGAAAAATATCTTAAGGGGTCCCAAGTGATCAAGGAATAATTGCACACATTTTGAGTTATTCTTTTTATTTTTGAAAATTTTGATTATTTTAATTATTTTTAATTCAAAATATACTTTAAAAATAAAATATTTTCACAAAAATAGCTTTTTTTTATTAAATGCCTCTAATCACAAAGGAACTCATAAAACTAATTTTCATAATTTTTCTATGATTATTTAATTTAATATAAAAAGTACTATTTTTACTTACAAAATCCACATTGATGGCCAAATCAACTTAAATAAATTTGAAATTTTTTACAGTGAGTTGAAATTATTTTTAGGAACAATGTGGAATTGATTTTGTCAAATAATTAATTAAAAATCATATACTTGGCAAAAAAAATTTATTTTTGGCTCGCATTACTCTCATCTGTTCAGTGAGCAAGAGGGTATTTTTCTTTTATTTTTTATGAATTTTCTATACAAAGTCATGATTTTTTAAAGTTATGACCTTTATTTAAATCAAGAAAAGGGTATTTTTCTATTTATCCCAGTCACGCGCCACATCATCCTTGTCCTCCCCAAAGCGCCACGCATTGCATCCTGGTTCGGTGCCGCCATCTGACTCAGTAGCCACGTCTCCCACTGTTCATGCACAAAGACTTTGTCCGGCTCGATCTCGTCCATCAGTTCCATACACGCTCGATCAGGCGACTCTCCGTCATCATCCCCAATAGCCAGAGCCCGTGAACCATTAAACTTCCATACCTAAGATCTCACTCGATACTCAACTAAATCACATGGGGTTTATTCTTACACCTTCATCTACTTAAGGAGAACACATCCATACTGTTATAATGCTACGAAATCAAAATTTGCTTCACATTTGGTAAAACATGAGCTCAAAATTAGGGTTAGTGGACAATACCTTTGTCTGAGAGGGGAGGCCTCAATCAGATGCTTGTGGAAGCTTCAATGGAGTCCAACGAACCTCCTGGATGTGATGGTTTCCTTTGGTGCATGTTCCAAGTAGAAGTTCAATGAAATGGGGTGTAGCCTTGATCTAGGGGTGGTTTGGAGAGCTCAAAAAAGGGGGATTTCAATGGAGATCTTTTTCTATTGCTCCGGGGAAGCTTAAGAATAGTTCAATTTAAGGCTTGGGGAAGTTCTTGTGGATGGTCGAAATTTGCTTTGAATTTGAGCTAAAAAATTGGNTTTTTAAAATATTTGAGTATCCTATCAACGGATTAATTAAAATATTAGAGAGGAAAGTGTGAATTTTCAAAATTTGATTTAGTTTAAATAATTATTTTAGCTCAAAAATAGGATTTTTCAATGTTTAATTAATCAAAATAAAGTTTTAATATATNTATTTAATTTCTTCTTAACTTCCAAAGAGGTAATTCAAGAAAATTTAATTTTATTCTTATTATGTAAAGATGGCAAGTTGGTTTATACCTTTAACCTATTGTATCTCAATCATCCAATATATTTATTAAGGATCAAAATTACCCATCCCCAATGATTAACCCTAATTTCTAGTTAAAGCACCAAAGCCTAAAATTACTATCCTGCCCTTGGGGCTCCTCACCTTATAATTCTTCAAGCAAAATTCAAAAGGCTTTTAAAATATTTGAGTATCCTATCAACGGATTAATTAAAATATTAGAGAGGAAAGTATGAATTTTCAAAATTTGATTTAATTTAAATAATTATTTTAGCTCAAAAATAGGATTTTTCAATGTTTAATTAATCAAAATAAAGTTTTAATATATGGGAAAATTATTGGAGGTTTGCCTAGGTCAGAAGAATACTTAGACAAAATTTTTTAAGTATTTAAAGGTCATTTTTATTGATTTTTTAAATACAAAAATATGTTTTAATCTTCAAAAATCACTTTCAATTTTACATTAAACCCTCATAAGTCTAAGAAACTTAGACGTACAAATTTTTATATTTTTATAATTTATATTTAATTTATTATAATTATTTTAGTGAGAAAATAAAGAAAATACATTTTAGGCCTTTAAAAAATTTATTTTTAATTTAGAAAAATTATGAAAAATATCTTAAGGGGTCCCAAGTGATCAAGGAATAATTGCACACATTTTGAGTTATTCTTTTTATTTTTGAAAATTTTGATTATTTTAATTATTTTTAATTCAAAATATACTTTAAAAATAAAATATTTTCACAAAAATAGCTTTTTTTTATTAAATGCCTCTAATCACAAAGGAACTCATAAAACTAATTTTCATAATTTTTCTATGATTATTTAATTTAATATAAAAAGTACTATTTTTACTTACAAAATCCACATTGATGGCCAAATCAACTTAAATAAATTTGAAATTTTTTACAGTGAGTTGAAATTATTTTTAGGAACAATGTGGAATTGATTTTGTCAAATAATTAATTAAAAATCATATACTTGGCAAAAAAAATTTATTTTTGGCTCGCATTACTCTCATCTGTTCAGTGAGCAAGAGGGTATTTTTCTTTTATTTTTTATGAATTTTCTATACAAAGTCATGATTTTTTAAAGTTATGACCTTTATTTAAATCAAGAAAAGGGTATTTTTCTATTTATCCCAGTCACGCGCCACATCATCCTTGTCCTCCCCAAAGCGCCACGCATTGCATCCTGGTTCGGTGCCGCCATCTGACTCAGTAGCCACGTCTCCCACTGTTCATGCACGAAGACTTTGTCCGGCTCGATCTCATCCATCAGTTCCATACACGCTCGATCAGGCGACTCTCCATCATCATCCCCAATAGCCAGAGCCCGTGAACCATTAAACTTCCATACCTAAGATCTCACTCGATACTCAACTAAATCACATGGGGTTTGTTCTTACACCTTCATCTACTTAAGGAGAACACATCCATACTGTTATAATGCTATGAAATCAAAATTTGCTTCACATTTGGTAAAAATTGAGCTCAAAATTAGGGTTAGTGGACAATACCTTTGTCTGAGAGGGGAGGCCTCAATCAGATGCTTGTGGAAGCTTCAATGGAGTCCAACGAACCTCCTGGATGTGATGGTTTCCTTTGGTGCATGTTCCAAGTAGAAGTTCAATGAAATGGGGTGTAGCCTTGATCTAGGGGTGGTTTGGAGAGCTCAAAAAAGGGGTATTTCAATGGAGATCTTTTTCTATTGCTCTGGGGAAGCTTAAGAACAGTTCAATTTAAGGCTTGGGGAAGTTCTTGTGGATGGTCGAAATTTGCTTTGAATTTGAGCTAAAAAATTGGGCTTAGGTGGTGGGGAAAATGGCCAAGAGATGGTTGCAATAAGCTTAAAAAGCCTTGGAGGAGCTCTGGAAGCAATTTGATAGAGTTTCCCCAAGGAAATTGGATTGCTCTATGTTTTGGCCAAGGGAGAAGGGTTTAAATAAAATGCTTTAGGGTGGTTGCCAGGGCCAATTAGTGGGTGCAAAATGATGCTTATGTGGAGGGTTTCAAAGTGCTAAAGCCAATTGTAAATGACAAGCTAAGATGGGTGAGTTTGGGTTTGAATTTAGGCATGGGGGCTCTCAGTTTTGGGGTTTTATAGTGACTAGGGTGGCTGGCCAGAGTAGAGGAGGTGGTCAAACAGTCAGGTGAGCTAGGGGGAGGGTTAATTATGATTAACCACTAATGGTTTGGCATGATGGTGAAGATATTTTGGGATTAATCTCTTAATTTAGGGAACCATTGGTCCATAGCCCACCTTAGCTGGTTTAGGTGGGTTTAGCCTGGTCACTAGGGTGTACTTGGTGGCTGTGGTGTCATTAATTTGGTTACTTTTGGATGGATAAGTCAATTTTTGTACATGGGTTCAATTTGGGTCAAATTGGCTTGAAGTTGGGTTTGGGTTAGGCTAGCTATGACTTTGAGCCCAATTGATTGAGCAATTTGGTTTAGATTCTTGTCATGAATGGTTTAAAAAAGATTTGGAGTGATTTTGAATTAATTTGGAGGATTTTGACATTTGGTAAGTTTTGGGGGTGTTAGGCTAGACTTGAGTTTGGGTTGGGCTAGAGTTGGGCTAAGTCCAAGTTGATGGTTGAAAATGGTCTATGAGAATATCATAAAGAGTTTATTTGGGCACATGGTTAATTTGGGGTAAATTTAAGAATTATGGATTTGGGATAAAATTGAGTGAAATTGAAGCTTGACCAAGGCCACTTTAAGGTTTAATTTGATGTCTGGGAACATTTTAAAGAGTTTATAATGCACAATTGAGGCAATTGGATAGATTTAGGGGTTTAATTTAGTGGGATTTTGATCTTGGGATAAAGTGGGGCTTTTGATTTGGGTTGAAATTGGACTCAAATATGGGTAAATTGGACTTGAATTTGGTTTGAATTGAGTTTGATCATGATTAATTTGAGTTTATAATTGAAAATGTGGAAGATTGGGGTCAAATCGATGGACATTTGGGAAAATTGGGCCTTTAAGGTCAATTTGAGATTTTTGATAAAAAAGGTCAAATTAGGTTAAATTGAAGTGTCCAAATTGGTTTTGGGGACATTTGAGATGATTTTAGAGGTTTTGGGAAAGTTTGGACCACCAAAGGTATTTTTGTAATTTTGGCAATATTGGTAATTTTGGAAATTTTAGATGGTTTTGAGCAATTTGGGTAGTGTAAAATGGTTTGAAATGATTTTTGAACAAATTTGAGTATTTTGGGTGAAAATGGGATTTTTGGCCAAATTTAGTGTTTGGGGGTTTGTATGTAATTTGGTGAAATTGAGGTGCCAACCACCCTATATGAGCCATGGACCAAATGAAATCTCCATTTGGGTCCTCTATGTACTGGTCTTAGCTAAACTCTAGCCTAGAGCTAGCGGGTCTAGGGGATCATCTACATGAGTCTCCCAAAGATCAAGAGATCAAAGTAAACACATTTTTGGGTTTAGGGTTGTGAGTGAAAGTGAGTGCAAGTGTGTGAACTAGCTCCAGACCAACACTCAGGGTCAACCTTAAGTGAGTGCAAGTGAAAATTTGAATCTACATGAGTCTTCCTCATATTGACCCCACCTACTAAGTGCTAGAGGTTAGGACCAATATGTGGAATTTCAAGTTGAGCAAAGAATGGTCTAGAGTTTATAATGATGAGGGTTCCTTTTCTAGCCCTCTAGGAATAGTCAATAGGAAAGTATGGCTAGACCTTAGG
>JXCR01070062.1:0-17400 GCA_002079205.1 Phalaenopsis hybrid cultivar
ATATATATATATATATATATATATATATATATATATATATATATATACATATGTATATATATGTATACATATACATATATATATATATGTATACATATGTATATATATGTATACATATACATATATATATATATATGTATATATATCTGTGTTTGTGTGTGTGTAGATGTCAGTTGTGTATACACATCAATATTTTTGTGAATCAAAAGCTTATAGCAGTAAGAAAAAAAAAAATTCATGGCATGATTCTATTCAAAGAAAACTAGTTAGACAGCCTAAGCGTGCATCAAATCCAAAGGAGATGCAGTATTTCCGTAACCATCTTCAATCCATGACTAAATGAGAGGCAACTGACATAAAGTTTGTCAAATAAAGGCCATCGGTATTATCAGATTACAGCTAAGCCAATTTTAAGAAAAGGAGGTTGACCCATGAATAGCAACATAATCTCATGAAGCACTGAAAAATAAAAAAAGTCATCCCAATATAACGTTAAGGGAATGGCTGCATGAAAAAAGCATATATGCCGTGTGTTAAGGCGTTTAGGCTGTAGTTGTGCATATACAAACCTTAGGAAGCGTGCCTTTATCAGAATTACTATGCTTGGCAGAGCCATAAGAGTTAGTTTCATGTCCAGATGAGTCTTCAGGAAAAGCTGCTCCACCATGCGCATTAAGCAGAACACAATAGCAATGATTTGCTTCTGACAAAACCTAGAGAAGTTAAATTTGTGTTAAATAATCAATTACTCAATTTATTGGCAGTGATTATTTAAAGACTTAAAGCGGGATAAAAACGTTAAAAGGAACATTAAGTAAAAAAGAAATACAAAAATTTGATGAAATCATGACAAAATAAAGTTCAGAAACTGCAAACAAGTAATAGCAAAACATAAATTCAGGTAAGAAGAGAAAATATGTGCTGAGCTTTGCAGGCAAATGGGAAAGGAATTGTCTTACAACAGCATCAAAAGTGTCATCAAAATCATCAATTGCAAAGCAAATATCAGGGTAGGCGGGCAGAGTCTCTACGGCCTGCCAGCAAACTGATTTTATAAGAAAATAAAAACATAGGTAATATAGGTTTTATATGGTTTATGCGTGATAAACAGAAGCAAGCCAGCCAACCTTTTTAAATCCCAGTTGAAAGTTGACACGGCTAGGAGATGCATACACAGTCTTCACAACCTGTAATAGAGCATATCGAAATTCATATTATGAACATACAGACAATAGAGAATTCAACTACAGAAATGAGTTAAACATGCCTCCAAAAGAACATTGCAAACAAAAAATTAACAGTTTCAAGCCATCGGTGAGAAAAATCACGAAGAGTATGTTATTTGGTTCTAGAATTACTTGGAGGACAAGGGTAAATTTACTACGAACAACAAAGAAAATATGAGAAAAACATTAAAAGACAATGGAAAAAAACCGAATAGCAAAATTCCCAAAACATCAAGATATCTAATCTGGAAGCATCTTATTTAAACTAGGAAGGTTGTGAAGTGAGGGTGAGGGGTACTATAATAACAATGTCGTGATTGGTGCTCTAGAGGGCATAAACTCTATTTACAAAAAAAATAGTCCCTTAAAGTAGTAGACATCAGTGAAGATAAATCCATCTAATTGTTACGAGGGCGCCTAGCCTAAGAGTAAATTTGTCTTTTGTACGTCTAAGGGCAATTTAGTCTTTTATTATTATTATTATTCGGTATAAGAGGATTGTTATGTCTAGGGTTAGGTTTAGGCATGAGATTGAGTTGTGAGTATTAGATCTAGGGTTTGGGAAAGATTTCCTACCTCTCGAATTGTAGGAAGTCCTGAACTGTAGGTGCTTATCTTTTGTATTCGTCTTAGTTGTTTGGTTTATTGAAATAAAAATTAGTGTTTTTGTCGATTTCTGTGGAAAGCCTGCTGATTTCTACCTCAGATCATATCAACTTCTCATCTCCATTAAAGGCAGAAATACTCATATTTTTGTTAAAACCTAATTTAAAATAAACCACCTACTTTGCACATTTAAATTCTTATTTTCAATATTTGACTAGTTTGAAGGACAGGTCTGACCAAGGGCAAGAGCTGGTTATCTCTACTGTTATCTTAAGTTCAAAAGTTAAAACTGTAACACTTGCTTTGAAACCAAGGATAGAGTACGTGACTTCTATTTTAGGACCCGTATTAGCGGGAATTTATTTATGAAAGAAAGAAGAATGCTTATAATTCAAGAAATTATTCTAACAAATGATACAAAAATGAGAAATAATAAGCTATCACTTGAGATGAGCGATAATTTTTCTTTTTTAATTTTTAACAACTTTTTACTCGGTGCACAAAGTGCAATAGGCCAATGCTTTCTTTAGCTTCAAATGCAAAGCATAATGTGAATCAATGCTTATATGAAATTGTATGTAATTATAAATATAACGATACACTCCTTAACAAATATAAAATATAGAATATTTATTAGATAACTAAAAACTTGATATAGAATAGAAAAATAATGATGCACATACCTGGTTTAAAGATAAACTTCACGGGGCACCTTCAAATTTAAATTTATAATAATTTCAAAATTCTAATAATTTGTTATAATGATTTTAAACATAAAGATTGCAAAAGTTATGAAGTTTTTTTAATTCATAATAAAGACTAATTTTTAATGCATAAATAAATTAATAAAATCCTAAAACTTCATAAAAAAAACTAAAGAAATTCATTATTCATCATGATCTCTTTCATTCATAAAATCTCTTTCTCCATCAAGTAAAATCCCTTCATCTTCAAATTCTTCTTCTTTTCGTGCTTCTTGTGAATCAATGTCAACATCTCTTTTTGGCATAATTAAAGTGATTGCAGCCAGAATGAATTAGTTGTCAATGCGGATAAATCCTCTTTATATTTTGATCTACTAAATCTTAAAAACAATCTTTGATTAACTTTTCACTAAATATCTTCAATTTAACTCCAATTGAAATTTTCATCACGAAAATATTGCTCACTAGTATCATCCATCTCTCCAATCAATCATCATAGCTTTTATCAATAGAATCCAAACTCATTGAATAAATGACACTGCTAAAATTGAGTTTTTTTAAAAGTTTGATTGTCGTTGATAAAAAAACAAATCATTTAATGCTTATGATCTAACCTTTTCTTTTTGGTATAAATCTGTAAAACAAGTTATAATGAATACATAAAACAAGAATTAATTAATATATTTCAAAATTTTAAATTAATTACCTATTCGAAGATACTCTAATTTCTCTCACACACAGCACTACAAATAAATCTTAAAATTTTAACCTCCAAATTTTGCAACGTTGAGGCCGGTACATCATACATCTCCCGCCATTCCACTACATTATAATTATAAAGTCACATTAAAGAGAAATTTTAATCAATTAAAGACTCAAAGTTATGTAGAAGCTTTAACTATTCGTATCTAAAGGCGAATGATAAACTCAATAGCAAATAAGCCACCAGCATGATTACAAATAGAATATGTTTAGTCTGTGACTATTCTTTCATTTGGGTCTCTCATTAACCTGCTAATATATGCATATAAGTTTTTCATTAATTGAACGTTTAATTATATCTTAATTATAAGGTTGTACTAATAAAAGAAAACTATGTAAAGCACAAGGTGATAAATGTTAATTGTGAATTGAATAGCACAGTAATAGAGGTTATTGTTCTACCATGATAATTAATAGAAATATATCAAGCAGAAACAAGATTTTATATGAACTTTATAAATCTTGAAAAGGCTCAACTAAGAACTAAATAGGTGAGCACTAAAAAGAACAAAGAAGTTAGGCCAAAAATATGTTGAAGATGAAAGATACATATGATAAAGCATTGACTTAAACTAAGGCAACTTATGTAGTGATAAAATGTATAGATCAAAAACCAACATTTCCTTGCATAGGATTATATCAAAGACCAAGCGTTAATTTCATACCATTTGTATTAGTTGATATGCTTGCAAAAGAAGTTCAAATTGGGGTGTTACAGTGTTTGCTTTTTGAACATGATAAAGTTCTAAATGACCAATAATTCTTTGAAATGTGAAAAAATTTAAATAATGAAAAAGATATGTAAAAGATATAAGGCTTAAATTTTTAATACAAAGACCGTGTGTTTAAATAGTTGTAGTGGGACTGCAGCTTGTAATGCTTATTAAATGCTATTCAATTGAGGTGCTTTGGAGTATGATTCTTGCATATTGATATAATTCCAATCAATGAAATATCTACTAAAAAGGTAAAAATCGAAAAACAAATACAAATAATTTCAGTAGATGAGAGCTAAAGTTTAGCGGAACAAAGATCGAGTTTCAGAAATATAACTAATTTAAGATTTATCAATCAATATTATTAGAGGAAAAATGATATTTAAGCTTGATAAATTTTGATGCACTTGATCTATTACATAAAAGAATAGGGATAAAGAAAAGGATATAACTAAGAGAATATCATCAAGATTGAGTGTCCTTGACAATGTTTTAGCAACAAAAGAATATCATCAAGACCTAAAGATAAATTTTATTAAATCATGATTTGGTCCATTGTGCTTTATCAGTATTGGGAGATAAAAATATCATCAATAGCCAAGCTTGGCATAGAAAGAATGAGAATGTCAAGATTAATGTCTTACAAAACTACAAAAAATGAACAATTAGAAATCATTTATTGATTACAAGGTAGTGAAAAATAGAATAAGCTATCATGGACATTTTCAAGATCATAAAATGCATCTACATGAATGAATAGATAAAATTAATTTTAAGAAAGTTGAAGGAAAATGGAAGGATAAATTTATAAAAAAGAAACTGCACAAATTAAGTTTAAAACCTCATGCAACACTCAATAAAAATAAATATAAAATTAGATGCATAAACCAATTCATCCACTCATCATCATTGATCCCGAATTTTCATTCATCTATTTTGAGTTTTGTTTGACATGTTAAACTTATTTTGGGTAAAATTGTTAGCAAAACTTTTAAGACCCGTTGTCAAAAAGGTCATAAAATTACTATGCAATAATACAGATTGCCAAATATGAAAGTTGATAAAACATGGATGAATGTGAATATTTTGTCATGCATTAATAAATCTAACATTCAAGTAAGACGTGAAATGTCAATTTTATAATATATCTATAAAAATAATCCATTACTACACTCACATTTAGATAGCAGTGACAAAACAAATCATTAGAGTTTGCACATATGGAGGACAATGAAAGAATGGGAAAGAGGTTTTTAAAGACAAAAAACCAACCGAATAAAAGATCCAGAGTACATTATGGACAAAAAAGAGTTAGATTCTATGTACCTTGTAAATAGAAGACAATGATGTATCTTCCCCAATTTGGTGGCTGAGGAGAGACTGAGTGCTGTGTAAGTAAACTATATCAGAATCTTTATTATTCAATATTTATCAAAAAGGATAAACATGCAAAATGAAAAATGAATATTAAACTGAAAAATTCGTAATTATCGTCCTCACTAGAAATATAAATTTAAGTTCCGCGGAATCTGAATTCTAGCGAACAAGCATCAATAAAAATCCGTAATTATCGTCCTCACTAGAAACATAATTAGTAATAGCTGTGGGTTTATAGAGCGATTTGGATGCAAAAATAAGAAATAGTTTTACAACATTATATTCAGCTACACGTTGTCTTTTATAACAGCATCAGCATTAAAATTATTTGCCAAAAATAAGAAATAGTTTTACAACATTATACTCAGCTACACGTTCTTTTATAACAGCATCAGCATTAAAATTATTTGCCAAGTTTAAATTGATTTTAATTATTACAATCAATGGCCCACTTCATTCTTCCATGTTAACAGAGGAAACTTTTGACCGCCCATCTTCCCCCGCTTAGTGGCTTTTGGCTACTTCATGAGTATACACCAAAAGAAATCATGTAAAAAATTTTCATTGAACGATTGGGAATATAGTTCTCATCAAGTAATATTACAGTTGTTAAAATAAGGATGCATGGCGAACCATTGCAAGTATTTAGGGGTTGTTTCGTTCCCAGCATTTAGAATTTGACTGTATTTTAATTACAAAATATATTTGATATATTTTGAATACTCAGAGTGGAACTATTATCTATAAATTAAATAAAGAGATTTTTTCTGTTTTATCAGCTCTAAAGTAGAGTCTGGCACACAATTGAAATGGAGTAGTAACATTACTACTCCGTTGTTTTAACAAATGAAAATAGGTATTTGAGAAATTTGAATATCTTATATAAATTAAACACCATCAAAGTAAAGTCCTCAAACAAAACTAACATTACCCCTTTATTTGAATATCATATAATAATATGAACATAACACTGAGTGCAGCATAACTAATAACATGAATTACTGGGTAATTTTAATTTCTACACATCACTATTTCATCCCAAAACTTATTCTAATGAGATGACCGTTCTTTATAACCTTCCGATCTAAAAGCCATTGATTCCTCCAATTCCAATATGAACTTAGCTCATTCCTCAAAAATACAAAGAAATTGATTCAGAAATATGAGAATTCTACAAATATTATAGAGGTATAAATATCATAGTTATTGTGAATAAACCATAATAATTGAGACTACAGTTTAAAAACACTATTATATGTCCTTCCTGAAGATACAAACAAGAAATTGACCCAACTCAACAAAAGTTAAAAAAATAAAAATTCATTTTGCTTGCCTAATACCAGTCATTCAAGAGAAAGCTTGCAAATTATAAAGTTATCTCAATTTAATCAAGTATACCCGACTCGCCTCTACTCAATTACAAACCTAATCACAGATAAAGCAAGGTCATTCAATATCACATTCTTCGAACTTTTTACAAGAGCTGAGAAAAGAATATAATTCCGAAAAAAATTAATCTGATGAGACTTCAAAATATTGTAGCTTGAGAAGCCCTCTTAAATTGCTTCCAGTCATTTCGAACTGTTGACTGATGAAGGACCTGGAGGTTGTGATGGAATCTACTTGAAAGGAGAGAAGTTGCTCGTAAATAAAAAATCAAGGCACAAATCATTCCAAGAGATGAAACTTGACACAATTCCCAAAATATTCAGGTCATTCAATTATCACTCCAACCATTCAATCTTCACAAAATATACTTGTTGATGAACCTTCCATTTCTAGTCTCTAGTGAAATGAAATGAAGAATACCAAAAGTGAAAAAGCAAAGCGACATAACAAAAGTCGAAGTCTGCGTGTCACAATTGGAAACCAAATAAATAGGGGGAAAGAATTAAACAACATTTAGTCAACCGCATGGACCATAACTCCACGCGGATTCTAGACAAAAATGAAGAACAAGCACTCCAAGATGACACTATTTGTGTCAAGGAGACTTGAATATCTCAGGCCAAGTGCTTAGCCACTTGCTTGTGGGCTCCAAAAATGTGCATCTCAGCCTCACTCAAAAATGGATGAGAGTTTTGCATAAGATTCCGGGACAATTTTTCAAAAGGCTAATAAAACATTATATAAGACAACATTAATATTTTGCCTTCATTTTGAAAAAATTTTAAGATCTATGATTCTAAGTTTCTCATAGGCTCAAGCGTTTATAGTTAATTATCTCTTCCATTAACAGGAGAGCATTTTCAATCAAAGCTAATCATAGTAGCAGCAACTTAATTTTAGATAAGTTAATTTCTGAAATTTTAGCTATAATTTTCGCTTTGTTATTAGGTATCCAGACATCCATAGGCATTGTAATTTTCACCATAGTTATTTCTGTTGACCTTAACGAAGCTCAAATAACCAAATGCCGCTACATCAAGATAACAAACTCCTCCCACAATTTCTAAACAGTTTCATATACAGGAGAAATCCTTAAAAACTAAGTCAATATATAAAATACAATTGCCTTGGACTCCTGATTCTTTTTGTTGAAAGGGATTCGATAGATCTCCATTAAAATGTATTATAATTGATTAAAAAATCCACATTAACGAAAAGGCGAACTAGTATATTGTCGGCCGAAAATTTGAAAATATTTTAAATTTAAAAATAGTTTTAATATATATATATATATATATATGTGTGTGTGTGTGTGTGTGTGTGTGTGATTTTGATTGAAAATAATAATTTAATTTTGAACAAATGATATCAAATCGATCCCACATATTCGATAGTTTAGATGGTTGAGCGTGATACCGCAAATAATACATTATTCCGAAGGATAAACATATCACTTGTAGTAGGCTTAACCACCTGAACTAAAGAGTTTATGACATTTTTTTAATCTATAAAAACTTTTATGTGTGGCCAACAAGTTCTCCTACCTAATATAAAGATTAGATATGATTTATTTTACCTTGATTCTTGGTTCTTTATAGAGGTAAGTCTCTATAGTTAATTACATCTTAAATAACTGAAGTCACTTAAGAAAACTCTCGATTAAGATCAGTGACTTTGTCATTAAGTTTTCAATGTTTATTTTTAAAGATAAAACGTAGTTAAGTCAAAAGGGAATGACTCAAAAATAGGAACAGTTATTTTCAGGAGGTTAAAGGAGTGAAAGGTAGGGGATATCATAAATACAAGAGAATCTCGGTGACTTCTCATCTATCCCAGTGTTTGGTTTTATGTCTTTGAAGTGAAGTTAATTAATGTTTAATCTTGTCAATTTTATTATTTAGGGCTTACACTCGCACGATATCCGATCATGCAAATAGTCCAAGAAGATAGAAGATTTACGCTGTATCACACAGCAACCTCGAAATCCTAAAAGGTGTTAGGACTTATATTGCACAACATGGTTGTGCAAAAGCCAAAAAGATGATGTGATGATTTATGTCGTGCTAAGCAGACCACCTCGAAATC
The DNA here is from genome assembly GCA_002079205.1 of Phalaenopsis hybrid cultivar. Taxonomy (NCBI): domain Eukaryota; kingdom Viridiplantae; phylum Streptophyta; class Magnoliopsida; order Asparagales; family Orchidaceae; genus Phalaenopsis; species Phalaenopsis hybrid cultivar. Next base: position 8,866 of record JXCR01070062.1, read on the forward strand.
CTATGACTTATGTTATTTATTCTACATAATGGTTTAGCTGATGTAAATTTGTTTTGTTGTTGCAGATCGTCATCCTCTGTCCGTTGCGTCCTGATCGTGCTGCCCTCGAAGCCTTGCTCCAAGCTCCTTATTTAGAGGTATCGAATTCTGGGTTTAAAGTGGAGATCTTTTATGTGAACATACAATTGTTGGGTCAGTCGCCTGCCATAGTGCATCTCCTAAACAGATGTCTTACTGGTTTCTATCCTCGAGGGCCCTGCATGCTCTTTAAGTAAATGAAAGGACAAAAGAACAATAAAAGTACAGTAAGGAAAACAATACAAAGAATAGTAAAGAATAGTAAAGAATAGTAGTGAAAGATCCAGTAATTATGGAAAAATGCAATAAATATAAAATAAATCTATGTACTGTGGGTCAACTTTTTGAAAATTGAAATTAATTTTGAAATTTAATTTAATATAACAAGTATATAGTTTGGGCTTTGAAAGTAGCGTGCTTTAATTTGTGAAAAATGAGACCAAATGGATCTCATTTTTTCAATAATTTGCATAATTGTGTCTGATACTGTAAATATTATACATTTCAGAAAGATGAGTGTAAATTATGACGATAGACCCAATCCTGCAAACAAAGAGATTGTGACATCCGTTTAACCTGCAAACTTTTTATAGGTGACTAACAAGTTCTCCTACCTAATATAAAGATTAAGTATAATTTATTTTATCTGAGTTCCAAGTTCTCTATAGCGGCACGCTCCTATAGTTAATTACATCTCAAATGACGGGGGGTCACTTGAGAAAACTCTCGATAATGATCAGAGGTACTAGTCTTCAAGAATTCAAAGTTTAGGTTTACACGGTAGGACTTGAAAAGACAAATGAGAGTGACTCAAATAGGAACATTTATTTTCAGGAGTTAAAAGGGAGGAAAATGTAGGGGATGTCACAGATCTTGAGAAGAAACCTCAGTGACTTCCCAAACAATCTTAATGTGTGGCTGAATTTTAGAGACGATATAATTTAAGTGTTTAATCCTGCCAATTTTATTATTTGTGACTTAAATTTGCATAATATTCGACTATAAAAATAGCCTGCGGAAATAAAAAAGGGTTTACGTCATGTAACACGATAACCTTGAAACCTAAGGCAAGTTCGGGCTTACGCTGCACAACATAGTTGTGGAGGAGTCTAAAAAGAATGTGAGGATTTACGTCGCACTGGGCGAGCAACCTCTAAGTCTTATGGGTTGTTATTATGCTAGGAAGCGATAATGCTGAAGAAGATCATCTTGTCGCTCGATCCAAACTCCTCACCGTGCTGCCCATAAAGTTAGCTCCAAACTCTTATTGTTACGATAGCTCCAGGATTTAATTTTTTGAGATTGGTGATTTATGTTTCACAGTTTTGGTGTCAAAGTTTGGTTTTGTTTTGCATGCAGAATAAACAAATTACAGGTAAATAAAAAGTATTTGAAAAGTAAAATGATACAGATAAACTGTAAAAGCGTACCTGGGCATTTGTCACTGTTGCGTGATTAATATTGCGAGCATAGTATGATTTGCAACAAATTTAAATAAATTTGCAAGAAAAATAAACAAGGCGAGAAAACCCAGCACGAAAATCAGAAAAACGAGTTGTAAAAATCACAAACAAAAGAAACCCCTAGCCACATATGAAAGACCAGGACTGAGTGTAAGAAATTGGTAGAAGTGGGGGCTCAGAGTTAGACTGTGTGCTTCCCGATCTTGAACAAGAGTTACCAGCCCGACAATCTATGGAGGGAAGTCCTAAACCTCAATCCAAGTNAAAAAAGTACTTGAAAAGTAAAATGATACAGATAAACTGTAAAAGCATACCTGGGCATTTGTCACTGTTGCGTGATTAATATTACGAGCATAGTATGATTTGCAACAAATTTAAATAAATTTGTAAGAAAAATAAACAAGGCGAGAAAATCCAGCACGAAAATCAGAAAAACGAGTTGTAAAAATCACAAACAAAAGAAACCCTTAGCCACATATGAAAGACCAGGACTGAGTGCAAGAAATTGGTAGAAGTGGGGGCTCAGAGTTGGACTGTATGCTTCCCGATCTTGAACAAGAGTTACCAGCCCGACAATCTATGGAGGGAAGTCCTAAACCTCAATCCAAGTGATTAGCCGTGGATCTATATAAATTTTCATAGATAAATTCTTCGATTTTCATACAAAAATTGTTGTTTAAGTTTTTTTTATGCAGAGTTCTTTTTAACATGCAAAAGAGATTTTTGTTTTAATTTTGTAAATATTTTGTAATGCCGTGTAGTCCACAGACTAATCACTCTAATCGTGTTAGAACTACTAACAAACTTAGAGCGTCAGGAGCAATGATACCACCAAGAATCGGCGAATAGCATCATCGATTATTTTCTCTCCCTTATTTAAGATCATTGAAGTAGGAGATATTATTCAAATAATCNCTAGAACTACTAACAAACTTAGAGCGTCGGGGGCAACGATACCACCAAGAATCGACGAATAGCATCATCGATTATTTTCTCTCCCTTATTTAAGATCATTGAAGTAGGAGATATTATTCAAATAATCTCACTTCAAATCTCTCGTTTAAACACACATAAGTAATGTCGTCATTGCCCTCGCCACCTAGAACCTAGACTTATCCTAGTCCGATGAACTATATGTGACATTAATAAATGTCCTCAATTGTTAAGAGGATTTGAGTGTAATGTTCAAACTCAAATCTCGGTGCTCTGGGTTTCACTGTATGTTAAGTCATTGCGAGAATTCCAATATTGATTTAATTAAGGAAGTATGAACTACATCTCGGTACATCCTCATGTCTAGTGTCTTAATCGGTTTGTGAATCAGGGTCAAGTTTTTAGTTTCATTATTCATTCGAAAATTAGGTAGAACGCTTACTTATGGTGTGCTCCTAAAATCTAGGAAGCCTACACTGAAAATTAGGTAGATGGTCTCTCAGTTAGGATGTGCTCCTAAAATCTATGAAGTCTATACTCAGAATCAGGCGGATGGACCCTCACCTAGGGTGTGCAACTAAAATTTAGGAAGTTTACACTGAGAATTAGTAAATGAACTCTCACATAGGGTGTGCTCCTAAAATCTTGGAAGCCTACACTTTAACTTATGCTCAAAGTGATTTAGGGTGTTATACCCTTAATTAAGTGTTTTTCAATTAATCCTCAAGTATTTCTAAATGTCTTCCAAGTAATTACATCAGAAATTCTCGTTTTTTTGGCTTAACCTTTTAACAAAAGTAACAAAACAAACGAAAAGAGAATATTGAACCACTTCTAAAACTAACAAATCCAATGGGGAAACAGCAAGTGAACCAACCTAAAAACGTTTAAAATCTTTCAACAACTGTAATTAAATAGACTCTCGAGAAGAATGCTTAAGTTTGTTCCAAAACAGTGTTTTGATCGGCCCAAAAGTCTTCCAATTCGGTAAGAAAAAGAGAGGTCCAAAAGACACCAAATAAACTCAGAAAAGTGCGGACCAAAAGCTATGAGATGGAATCAAGAAGTACAACCCCTAAGCCACTAGACGAACCCACGAAGTGCAACTCTTAAGTCGCAAATAGTTCCAAAAAGTGCAGCAAAAACAACCCCTAAACAGTTCCAAAACCATGCATTTAAAGGCTTAAAAACCAGTGTTTATGGGTTCCAAAACAACTCTCAACTACTCCAAACAACCATTTGACACTTCCAGAACTACCTACAACAGCTTCTAGGCTCTGACAACCCTCATATGACCCCAAACAACATCTATATAAATCAAAACATCAACTACATAGGCCCAAACAACAACTACAACACCCAAACAGCTACCTATAGCAGTTTCTAGGCTCCGACAGCACCCAAACATAAATTTTAAGCCATACACAACAACCTACAGCAGTCTTAAGCTTCCTACAGCACCCAAAGAACAATTCCAAGCTCCCTACAACACCCAAACATCAATTTTAAGCCATACGCAGAAACCTACAACAGTCCTAAGCTTCCTACAGCGCCCAAACAGCAATTCCAAGCTCCCTATAGCACCCAAACATCAATTTTAAGCCATACACAGCAACCTACGGCAGTCCTAAGTTTCCTACAGCGCCCAAACAACAATTCCAAGCTCCATAAAGCACCCAAACATCAATTTTAAGCCAAACGCAGCAACCTACAGTAGTCATAAGCTTCCTACAGCGCCCAAACAACAATTCCAAGCTCCATATAACACTCAAACATCAATATTAAGTCATACGCAGCAACCTACAACAGTCCTAAGCTTCCTACAATGCCCAAACAGCAATTCCAAGCTTCATACATCACCTAACTAGCTCTAAACAGCCACCATTTTCAACAAAGAGATGCACAAATCCCCTTAAAACAATCAACATTTCCGTCTCAAAAACAAGTGTCTCAACAATGCATAAACCAACTCAAAAAAGTGTTTAAAGGGTTTAAAATCTGCACTTAATCTACCAAAAAAAAAAAATGTAACCGGCAATCATCGAGGAAAATCAAACCGTTTAGCAAGAATGCCCAAGCAACTTATTTCATGCATTGGTAGAGTGGCATATATGTAAACATTTTAATTTAGACATGTAACTAAAAAAAATCATGTGGTATTTATGTAAAGGCTTGAGCTTGGATGGTGCCTATAAATCCATAAGAGTTGCAACATGCATTTTGGTTTTCATTCCCTTTATACGTGTAAGCATATGTGTTGGTAGCATGCATGTAAACTCATAAGAATTGGATGGTATGTATGTTGTAAAAAAAATTGAGATTCTTATGTAAGACATATAGATATATGTAAGAAGTTGGTGTGCAAATCTTCCATAAAATTCATACCAAACAAAAGGGATGGTCATAACAAGTGAATGAGAAGTTGCAATCAAATTCAATCCCCTGACTTCTGTTTTAAGAGACATCAACATAGATAACTTACTCATCCTAACTCTCTCCAGCTCATAACAGAATAAATAGTTTATCGACCATTTTCTTTTAAATGATAGAGTTCTTCTAGAAAGAATAGAAAAAAAAGAAATGACAGTGAAGTTTTACATACCAGACAGAGGAAATCATTCACCTTAGGGAAAGGAGTTGTAGTTGTGTGAGGAGAGGAGGATACGAGCAGGTAAGTTGCAGCGCTTCTTCTGCGTGGGCAAGAGGGAACTCGAAGCGAAGCGGGCGCTTCTTCTGCGTGAAGAGAGGCGAATGGGATCGAGTGGAGCATCCTGAGGCGAGCGACTTAGGATCGCGAGCAAGGAGGCGGAATCGAGCGGAACAAGCAGAGTCGAGCGGCTAGGACTACGATCGAGCGAGAAAGAGGGCGTCGGGTTCATTCGCAAGGAAGGGGGGTTTCGGCTGTGATGAGAGGTGAGTTGGCAAAGTTTCGGTGCAGGGAGGCTCGAGGGCGAGCGGTGCAGAGGGTGACGAGGTCGAGTGAGTGCGAGCGGTCTTCGGTTTGTTCGGGAGAAGGAGGCGAGGTCGAACAGTCGAGAGATCCTGGAGAACAATCGAATCGAGAGAGAGAGAGGGGGAGCGAACGAGAATGGCGTCGAATGCCTGAAAGAAGGGGGACCTAAATTGTATAACTGAAGTTTGGACGGAGCCTTTACTTGAAGCAATTGGCGGGGGATTAATTTGTTTTCATGCACAGAGGATACTTAATTAGAAAAAAAATTAATCCTTAATAATATCCAATTATTGTGGGATTAAATGATATATTTGAAATTTGAAATTTATAATTTGAAATTTGTGAGCTGAAGTAATTAGTCTGTGCTTAGCCCTACCCAATCCAAGTCAAACTCGAGTTGAACCTGGGTTGAGCCCAGGTCCACACCTTACTAATTTAAAAAAACGTGCATCGATTTTTGTGTCAGTTGTGTGCACGCGTAACCCTAGCAATATGAGTGTCCTTCCTAACTAAAATTGATATTCGGGACACGTCGACGCAGTCCGTTTCGTCATCCGGGGTCGTCCAGACAAGTTCGCCGACAGACAAGCCCAAATTTGTCAACTCTGTGTGTGGTGTAGCGAGTGTGTTGCTGAGTCACGGAGGGTTCACCAAAGGTCGTCTGATCCTACTCGCATGAGTGGTTCCAAGCACTCAACTTCTAGTTGCAAGGGCTAAGAACCAACTTGTAAAGGGTCCAAAAATGAGTTCGTACAAGATCAGACGGCCTTAGGTGAACCCTCTGTAACTCAACAATGCATTCGCTACACCACGCACGAAGTTGACACATTTTGGTAAGACCGTCGGCGAACTTGCCTGGAAGACCCCGGATGACAAAACAGAGTGCACCGACGCAATCGAAACATCAATTTTAACTAGGAAGGACACTCATATTACTAGGGTTACGCATGCGCACAAATGACACGAAAATCGATGCACGTTTTTTTAATTAGCGGGGCGTGGGTCTGGGCTCAAACCATGCTCGACTCGAGTTTGACTTGGGTTGGATATGGGCTAAGCACAGGCTAATTACTTCAGCTCACAATGTTCAAATTTCAAATATCAAATATATCATTTAATCCCACAATAATTGAAAATAATTAAGGATTATTTTTTTTTCCAATTAAGTTTCCTCTGTGCATGGAAACAACTTAATCCCCCGTCAATTGCTTCAAGTAAAGGCTCCATTCAAACTTCGGCTATACAATTCGACTCCCCCTTCTTCCAGGCATTCGTCATCATTCCCGTTCCCTCCCCCTCTTTCTCTCGATTCGCTCGTTCTCCAAGATCTCTCAATTGCTCGACCTCACCTCCTTCTCCCAAACAAACCGAAAACCGCTCGCACTCACTCGACCTCGTCACCCTCTGCACCGCCCGCCCTCGCTCGACTTAGCCNAACTCGAGTTTGACTTGGGTTGGATATGGGCTAAGCACAGGCTAATTACTTCAGCTCACAATTTTCAAATTTCAAATATCAAATATATCATTTAATCCCACAATAATTGGAAATAATTAAGGATTATTTTTTTTTCCAATTAAGTTTCCTCTGTGCATGGAAACAACTTAATCCCCCGTCAATTGCTTCAAGTAAAGGCTCCATTCAAACTTCGGCTATACAATTCGACTCCCCCTTCTTCCAGGCATTCGTCGTCATTCCCGTTCCCTCCCCCTCTTTCTCTCGATTCGCTCGTTCTCCAAGATCTCTCAACTGCTCGACCTCACCTCCTTCTCCCAGACAAACCGAAAACCGCTCGCACTCACTCGACCTCGTCACCCTCTGCACCGCCCGCCCTCGCTCGACTTAGCCTCCCTGCACTGAAACTTCGCCAACTCACCTCTCCATCTCACTACCGAACCCTCGCGCTGAACTCCTCTCCTCACAGCCGAAACCCCCCTTGCGAAACTTCTCACTGAAACTTCACCACCTCACCTCTTCTTCTCACGACCGAACCCTCGCACTGAACTCCTCTCCTCACAGTCGAAACCCCCCTTCCTTGCGACTAAACCTGACTCCCTCTTCCTCGCTCGACCGCAGCCCTAGCCGCTTGGCTCNTCTCACCTCTTCTTCTCACGACCGAACCCTCGCACTGAACTCCTCTCCTCACTGTTGAAACCCCCCTTCCTTGCGACTAAACCTGACTCCCTCTTCCTCGCTCGACCGCAGCCCTAGCCGCTTGGCTCTACTTGTTCCACTTGATTCCGCATCCTTGCTCCTCGCGACCTGAAGCAACTCGCCTTGGCCTGCTTCGCTCGATCCCATTCGCCCCTTCTTCACGCAGAAGAAGCGCCCACTTCGCTTCGAGTTCCCTCTTCCCCACGCAGAAGAAGCACCGCAACTTACCTGCTCATATCCTCCTCTCCTCACACAGCTGCAGCTCCTTGGGTGTTGTAGTTGTTGTTTGGGCCCATGTAGTTGATGTTCTGATTCATATAGATGTAGTTTGGAGTCATATGAGGGTTGTCAGAGCCTNCGATTTCGCATCCTTGCCCTCGCGACCTGAAGCAACTCGCCTTGACCTGCTTCGCTCGATCCCATTCGCCTCTTCTTCACGCAGAAGAAGCGCCCACTTCGCTTCGAGTTCCCTCTTCCCCACGCAGAAGAAGCACCGCAACTTACCTGCTCATATACTCCTCTCCTCTCGCCTTGGCCTGCTTCACTCGATCCCATTCGCCTCTTCTTCACGCAGAAGAAGCGCCCACTTCGCTTCGAGTTCCCTCTTCCCCACGCAGAAGAAGCACCGCAACTTACCTGCTCATATCCTCCTCCTTGGGTGTTGTAGTTGTTATTTGGGCCCATGTAGTTGATGTTCTGATTCATATAGATGTAGTTTGGAGTCATATGAGGGTTGTCAGAGCCTAGAAGTTGTTGTAGGTAGTTGTCTAGAAGTGTGAAATGGTTGTTTGGAGTACTAGAGAGCTGTTTTGGAACCCTTAAACACTGATTTTTAAGCCTTAAATGCACGGTTTTGGAACTGTTTAAGGGCTGGTTTTGCTGCACCTTTTGGGACCGTTTGTCGGCTTAAGAGCTGCACTTCGTGGGTCCGTCTAGTGGCTTAGGGGTTGTGCTTC